>WOGR01006429.1:0-13086 GCA_015342045.1 Leptinotarsa lineolata | reverse complement strand
AGAACCACACTTTTGCCATCTGACCTGAAAGATCACTCACCATACAAACTAATCGGCTTCGTCAAGAAGCTGGGTTTATTTGGTCGAGTTTGAGTAGGTGTGAGCCACAATAAACACTTGTGGGTTGCGGTGGAGGGTCGAATAGACCCAGTCACTTCTGACCTAACCTAACCTACCTAACCTGACACTCTTCTCACAGATGAATTCAAAACTTGAGTTAACATATTCGAAACAATATTGTTAGAGAATGCAGTAACCATTCTTAGCAAATTATTTTCATCTTGAAAATTATGAGAGTACACTTGATTCTTGATATATCTCCAAAGGAAAAAGTCCGGAGGGGTGAGGTCGAGGGACCTTGCAGGCCAGGATATATCTCTATGAGTACCATTCCACCATCCTGGGAAGTGACGGTTCAAATAATCATGAACAAATCTAGCGTTATGTGCTGGAGCACCATCTTGTTGAAACCAGCAGCTGTGAGTAACCGCTGAAGGCAAATCATCTAGAGCATCTTCCAATACATTTACTAACAAATTCATGTACAGCTCTTCCGTTAAATTGTTTTGGTAGATAAAAGGCCCAATTACATTCGTAATTGGGCCTTTTCGCGTGTACACTTTGTGTTCACGCGAATTTTGTTGTGACCAATAATGAATATCCCGCCTATTAAAAATGTCATTGTTGGTGATCTTAGTTTCATCAGACCAAATTATTCTGAAAGGGAAATTTTCATCGTCTTGTCATTTTCTAGTGTACCATTCTCAAAAGGTTGACTTTCTTCCTCAGATTGCTTTTGTCGTGAAACCAAAGGTTTTTTAAATGATCCGTATGCTTTCAAATTAATATTTAAACGTCTAAATATTGATTCACTAGGTTGTTGCCTTTCTAGATACTCATTAGGGAACGCACGTTCAGCATCAACACAATTTCTTTGACACAAAGTGTAACATGACAACATATAAATTTCTCAGTATTCGAAAAGCTACTATTTTCCATTTTTAACACAAATTAGGTAGGTAACGAGATGTAAAAGTGGGAACGGTACTATATAAAAAATTTTACCAAACAATAGTATTATTATGACAACAAAAAACATTATGTGTCAGCGCGTACTATATAAAATTAAGAAAAGCAGGTTAAGTAATCACTTGTGAGAAATGATTATGAAATCATATTGTGTGATACGTTGCTGTATTCACAATGAAAAATGGAGTCATATTCAGGGTATACTTTAGTTTCGGCCATAACAAAAATACAAAGTTGAGAATGTTTTCCAAAAGACGAAACGTCGCAGAAAAATTCTGCTTACGCATGGTAAAGTGCTATTTGTTTTATATCGTCTTTGAAAATGAAGCTAGGAGAAAATAAAAACGAAATTACCAAATTACGGTTTTTCTTGGATATCTGCGAAACTACTCAGAATATTGGAACTTATTGAATGGCTCATTATTAGGCATATAAATGCGTTACTTTTCTTTAATTCAATCGACCCCGTATCACTTACCGTTTCCGATATCCCCGTACTGTTCACTTTCATCTTGGACATAGTGTATAACATACTAGTCACTGAAACTCCGCAATTGTAAGTTTTTGATATCACCAAAGGTCCTTAGATCAATTTACGTCCGATCATGGACACCTAGATGCAATTGTCTCAGAAATCCAAAACTGTAACAATATGCAGGGTGTTCCATTTGAAAATTTAGAACCGAAGCCACTTCCTGTGAAATCGAAAGTGACCTGAAAGTAAATAGTAGGTGAAAACTCTCCTCATTACATACCATTCATCTATACCAAATCTCATTTCGATACACCTAATAGTCTAGAAGATATGACTTGTCTAATAGATTCGTTGACACCCGGTTTATTGATATACCTTCACTTCCTCAAGACATAAGCGATCGATTCACTAACCGAAATAATTTCAGATTTTGAGGCACGACAAGTCAATAATCATATTTCGAGGAAGTTATCGCAGTTCAAACATTCCCAATATTTAATCTACTTACGAAAAAGTGTGCTATACTTTCTCGAACGAGACGAGCCTCCCACTTAGGAAGGAAATTAATTTCTTTGTGAAACATCCAGAATTCAATTTATGTTTGTTGATGGAAGAAAAACTGAACTCTCCGAATTGAAATTATGGAATAGGTACCAATTTCCTCGCAATATATTGAAAAATGTTTGCAAATAATTCCATTTTCCATATCACTTGTCCATTACTTTATGTATCTAAGTATTTTGAATTGCACTAAGGGCAATAAAAAATATCCATACTACAAAAACTCACTCAAGACTAGGTATATTTTTTTCTATAACGGAATCGATAAATCAACAAGTGTTTGCATTACTAATTTTTGAAGTGATAACTTCTCATGGAAGGTGAAACCGCTTGGTAACGTAACGAATAACGGCGCCAGTATGTCTGGTTTCCCTTTCTCCCCACTCTAACACATAGCGCTGGATGAAAGATTTTCTCTCCTCGATTCATATATTCAGTGTGCAATGATATACTGTTGGGCGGGTTAAACCGCGTCTGTAATTCTCATCTTTTCGACGTTTCGGCTTCTCCTTTGAAGCCATTTCCAAAAACCACTTGGGCCTGGAATTACATGACTCAAGGACGTGGACACCTCCAAGTCTCTCTCCAAGTCTGGCTCCAAGTGAACACAGATCACTTTGTTGTTTGGGGCCACTATTCATGTTGTTGAACAGGTATAAAGTAGGGGTATCGTAATAGATACCAGGTCTGCCGAAAATGGATTCTTGACTTCCTGTTTGATCTTCAGATGTGTTGCGAGACAACAATGGCCTCCATGATTGCGGCAGTCTCTGCGAATCATCTCGCATTTTAAGTCAATCGGGACGCTTTTCAATTTCAATGGCTTCACTAATTATCCTGGAATGCAAATTTTTCTACGTAGCAATGGTTTTGGTGTTTTCGAAGTTTATTGTGTGGCCTGTTTCACGATGGTGTTTCAAGATGAGGCTGGATCTGATTTACGAACAGATAGTTCATATTCATAGGCTCTGTTAGAAGTTTTTTATTGGTCTGGCCGATATAAGTTCTGGGGCAGTTAGAACATGATATTTCGTATAAGCCCTGTACTTCATTGCGTATCGTATCATTTGGTGTTCGTAAAAGATTAGAGATTTGGTTGTTGATTGTGAATATTGTTTTTACGTTATGCCTCTTCAGAATTCTACTAACTTTGTTTGGTAACTCCGTGGATGTAAGGGAGAAAAACTTTTGTCTGGTTAGTCTGTTCATCAAGTAATTCGGGGTGTGGGGTTTGGGTTTGCTATCGTTGAATTGATCTTTGGCTTTAGGAGACGAAATAGTCGTTTTTGTGGAGGGCGGCTTCGAGTTTGTATAGTCCATTGGATCTGTTGTGGTTGTCAGTGAAATTTATAGATCAGTGTATGAGAGAATTCAAAATGGAATTCAGTTTAGCAGGATGATCATGAAGCTCAGCATCGAGATAGCGATTGGTGTGGATAGGTTTTCAGTAAACAGTGTGTGAGAAGGAGTTGTTGGACTTTGTAATGAGAACTTCCAGGAACGGGAGTGATTCGCTATTTTCGAATTCCATTGTTAACTTTAGGTCGGGATGTGAGGAGTTGATATGGTTTAGAAATGCATGAAGGTCTTCGGATCCATAGGGTCATATATCAAAGACGTCATCCACGTATAGGAGCCAACACGTGGGTTTGAGATGTGATGTGTTTATGGCTCTGGTGTCAAAGTTCTTCATGTGAAGGTTTGCAAGGACTGGGAAAACTTGGAGAGTCGAGAGCGGTTGTGCTTAATATTTCTGAGGCATTTGACCTGTGTAGCATTAGTTGTTTGCTGATCAAACTCCAATGTTTTGGCTTGCCGAATCATTTTTGTATATAGCTCTCCAGCTTCACGAATAAACGTTTTCTGCAAGTGGCCGTCGATAGATATCTCCCGAATACTCTTACCACCAACGCTAGTGTTTCTCAGGGATCCATATTGTCTCCAACCCTCTTTGTAATGTAAGAATCCAATATATTATTTTGCTGACAACAGCTCACTTGTCTCGTCAGTCCATTTTGATTTCAGGACATCAGCTGCGGTTTCACATCTTCACCGGCAGCAGGAGTTTGCATATCTTGATGGGGATCTAGAATTGTTTTCGAATTAGGGTGAAAGTAACCAGGTCCAGTTCAATGTGACGAAAACCAAGGCATTGGTTTTCTCCAAGAAGATAAATATCTCTGAACAGGATATAATAATGTCAGGACAAACAATTCTACTTTCTGTTTTGATGAGTTTGTTGGGGGTAAAAATAGATACCAATGTCTTGGTACAAGCAAAGAATGCTTCTCAGATGCTTGAGACACTGTTCCAAACCAGAAAACTGTACACATCTTAGCAACTTTTGAAGCTCAGATGAGACCTTCTTTGGATTATTAGATTATTGTTCACATGCATAGAGCTCCGCCCATCCGCCCGATTTGAGACGCGAACATCACTTACAATCTTGGTAGTCTGGAACATCAAAGAAAGGTTGGAGATTTGTCTCTTTTCTATAGATACTTTCACGGGAAATGTTCAAGTGATTTGGCACATTTGAATTCACTGGTACATATCAGAAATACGCGACGGACTGTGGATGCTGATCGTTTTGAGGTTCAATTCAGTACACCTCGAACTTCACTGTTCGAAAATTTTTTCATTTGGAGAACTGCGTTTATATAGAATGAATTTCCGAAAAACGTTTTTCCAAATAGTTTCAATCTTCACTGATTCAAATCCAATGTATATCACAAGTTTTGCACAGGCACAGCTCTTAGAGTGCCTTGAGGTTTTTTCCTGTGGTGCTGTGTTTTGTCCTTGAGAATAAAGTAGAAGATGACTCGATGAACCCTCAAACTATTTTTTAGAAGACTGAGGCTCAGTATACCTCACATACTGAGTTAGAAGTACAAGAATATACAAGAACGCAAGAATTGTAATTGCTGAGATGTTCCTGAATAGGGAAATAGATAATGGTTAAATTATTGAAAAGCAAAGTACTGATATGTACTCAGAAAAAAACCAGTAATGCAATGAAAAACTTGAGAGTTCACAACTTCAATATTAAAAATGTTGACATGTCTTGATTTCTTCCAGGCTCTAATCAACTCCGAGGAAGCATCTCGAAGAATAAAATAGTTCCAACCCAATTTTCAGGATAGAATTGTCATGATTCATAGCTATCACAAGTGATATTTAGTACCATCAACAGTCTGAGTGGGAATGGGAGTTTTAGACTGATTATCAAACTCTGTAACTTCGACTCAAATCATTTTAATATAAAATCAGAATCCTCACTTGTGTTCTCGATACTCAAAGCTATCAGTGCACTGAAAGTAACATCGACTGTAAAAATTTCGACTACATCTATAATCAAGCGATATATTCCTAACTTCAGTACTACAGTATAATTCCATAATAGTAGGCACTGAATTTTCAGAAATATCAATGCATTAAAACGAAAACATTTTTGTCAAGGTTGTGATTCTATATATTTCATCATCAATTTTTATGATCTGTTCAGCCCCAGGGGTAAGGGAGCTAGGCTAGGCAAACAAGCGCTTCGCCCTGTAGCACTTCGTGATTAGCAGCAATCGCACGCGTTCACCTATATGAATATTCAGTATCAACATCGCACCCGTGCGAAAGCAGGGTGGTCCTCTGCTTGAAACAATAAAAATTGAATGGTGATTTTGGTCATGAATTCAGTGGATTTGATTTCATGAAATTATAAGTTTGTTAACTCATTTCACAAGAATTCAACCGCATTGAACTAAGAATCCTTACATGCGACAACTAAAAGCCGATACATGGTAGTTCGACCGATGAAGTTACAAGTCAGTAACATTACGTATTCATAGTTACGTTACGAGTATTTTGTACAAAATAAGTTCCTTAAGGATGCGCATGTCGAAGTGTTGAGGATAAAACGCAACAGTTCTTCGTCTCCATCAGCAGTAACGTTACGTGTTCGGGGTTACGTTACGAATCATTGCGATTACATTACGGTTCAGTTGTTACAAATGAATAAGCACCTCAACGTTCCAAATTTGAATTTTCAGAAATCTTTTATGAACTCTATGAGAGTTTTCATTCACTTTATATTGGGGAAAAATTAGCTTTTTATTGCTGAGAACTGGCTGGGTGGTATAGGATTCGCAGAATAGGTGACTTTCATTCAATATCCGTTTATTATTCCAAAAATTCCGTTGGAACGATGTTAGCGCTCGCCACACATTGAAATGAAGTATTCGACTGAAATATGTGATTTCTGACGAAAAAATACAAAGAAACGACTTTCGTGATAGCACACAAACTCAGCGAAGAGAATATATTCGCTTTTCCTCTTCCGATTCACATGTTGCACACCGTTCAACAAGATAGAAGAGCGTTAGAAAATCTCGAATCTGAACAGAAAAGCTCTATCTAGAGCACGTTATTAATCTCCAAAGGCTGACAATTATTTGCTCAGTGGCGTAGAAACGAGGAGCGGGGACGCTTGAAATAGATACATCGATATTGGGAGGAGTTTTAGCACATATCGAAAGGAACAGGATACTTCAAATGGGAGTCTACGATAATCGCCCCCAAAAGTTATATTGGTTGGATGGAGAATCCGATGTGATAGAGTTGTGTTTATCGATCAATGAAGAGTTTACACCGTTTAGTTCATATTTTCATTCATATTTCCATTTTGAAGGTCTTTCAAATACCTTTACAACTCTGTTGAAAGAACATTTTTGTGACCGTCAGTTGCCATGTTAATAATACATTAGACAGACCACTAGGTAACTTGTATGCCTAAATAAAAAACTTTTCGAGCAGTTATTCTTATCAGTTTTTTGTTGAATAAAATCCCTTTTTGGAAATAAATACCCACTCCTCTTTTTCCAGTATTCATTAGTACATCGTTCGATTGTTTTGATGGAACGGGTCATGTATTGTTATTTGTTTGAAAATGCCTTACACTACTGTTGAAAGGGTTTCAGTTATTGCTTCATTTTTTGGCAAAGACCAAAATGCTAATAGAACATCAATTTTATTTAACGAGCAAAACCCTGGTAAACACCTAAGCAGAAATCACGTTTTGGATTTGGTCACAAAATTCAGGGAGACAGGTTCGGTTTTAAATAAAAAAACGGCTCTGTTAAGTTATCGTTATTACACACTGTATTCACACACATGTACTTATCTAGATATTTCAAAAGAAGATAAAAAGATGAAAAATATATGTAAATACATAAAAGTAGCGAAATAATCCAACAGTAAAATTGAGGATCATGGTTACAATTGAAAGGTTCAAAATAATGGTAATGCCGAATAGTGACAAAATCGTTTTCATTTTCATTTTTTAAAATTATTTCTTTGTTAAAAAGTACATTGTCATACGCACAGTGACAAGGAAAACGTCTGAGGGTAGAACTCGTTACAGAGTATATAAATAAATAAAAGTTGATTTTGTCACATAGTTGTGATAAACACCCTCTAATTGGGAAAAGTAACTTTGTTGTTGTTGAGTTCATTTCAGACCTTCTGATGGCATTGTGGTTCCAAAATAATGATCTAGAATGGAAGCCAGCGGAAGTAACAAGAGCCGTTTCTCGCGTATCAGTTCGTGCTGAGCAGGCAAATTGGCATAAGATTAAACTTTTTGCCATGACACGAGAAAATGACATTACTTGGGCAATGAGTAGAAACTTAGGTGATGTTAGGTTCGGTTAGGTCAGGTTAGGTTATATTTCTAATGCTTTTCTAAGCTATTTTAATTGTTTTTTTATCAAAAATTTCGAAGAAAAAAAAATTAACCTTTTCGCACTTCCAGGATAATTTTTTATGACTCATCATCCTCTATTATATCTACTATGATGATTTGATCTTGCTTCGACCATGGTCTCATAAGGAACTTTTACCCTCTTTTTTGTAAAACACAAACAATTTGAAGAACCTTATCACTGCACATTCCCCAGAATGGGATACCTTATCGCAAATATGACTCTATCAAGGAGTAAGTAAACTGTCTTTGCGGTTGAGTATCTTACTTCGTTTGCAGCAATTTTCAGAGCATAACAACCAGAGGACAATTTTTTATTCAAGTTTTTGACTTATTTATCAAATTTACGACCGTTGTCAGTATATAATCCTAGAAATTTTTAAATCACACTGTTTTCAACAATCTGGTGGATTAAAGAAATATCAGCAACTGCACATTTGAAGGACACTATCTTGGTTTTCAATATGTTGAATGATAAAAGGTTCGAGTCGTACCACTCTTTGACCTTTATTATATCTGAATTTATGATATGATGAAGATCAGCTTCCTTATCTTCATGCCATAGTATATGATGGTATCATCTGTGAACAGAGTGACAGTTCCTGAAATATCAAGCGTCGTCAGATCATTAACGTATAGTAAAAATAAAATTGGACCCAAGACTGATCTTTGCGGGACACCACATTGTATATCATCTACCCGGCCAGATGAATGAGTCGTAAACCATAAATGTGCTTTCTTTCGAAATCCGTAACGGTAAAGCTTCAGCAGCATCTCATGATTCACGCAGTCAAAAGCCTTCGATAAATCACAAAATACAGCCGCGAAAACTCCCCCATCATTGATCCCAGTATACAGTTGGTATAACAGTGAAAATATTGCATCATTTGTGTTCTTATTGCACTAAAGTCCAAACTGTTTGATGATCAATATATCACACGCCTGCAAAAAGTCAAAGATTCTCTTCTCAACGAGTCTTCCGATGATTTTGTCTAACGTGGGAATGAGTGAAATGGACCTAAAATTCATTGCAGAGTTCACTTCACCACCTTTATAAAGAATTAGTGTTCTGAGAAAAGGTGGAAATAAGCCTTCTTTGAATATTTTTTATCATACTAGTTGTTTCAGGGCATTATCTTGAAAATTTTCCAAAATTCTAAGAGAAATGTCATCAAATGTAGTTGCGGTTTTATTTTTAATATCATGTAACGTTTCAATTCATCAATATTAGTGTCATACAAGATAAAGTTTTCATTAACACTCACCTGCAACTGAAGAATAGTACTCATTTAATGTGTCTAGATTCAACTTCAATTCTACTTTCTTTTTGGAATTCTTTTCTGAAAGATCATTTACTATCATATAACTCTCCTTTGATTTGTTGGTGGCACCATCAGTGCGATTTTTGTAATAATTTTTCTTTGCCAACTTCATAAACTTCCGATATACTGATATGTCACTTCAATGAGATGAATGAAAACATTTATTTGTCTAATTTCCACTAGGTTAATTTATTCTTACGACCAGTTTCGGGGTCTAACCCATTCCCAACTCTCAACTCAACTTGAGAATAGGTTAGACCCCGAAACCGGTCGTAAGAATAAATAAACCTAGTAGAAATTAGACAAAAAAGTATTTTCACCCATCTCATTGGAGTGATCATGAATTTCCACAAAGTAAACAAGTCATCAATAACACATATACTGATATGTAGATACTTATTGTAGTAACTATGAAAAAATATGCATTTGTATATTTTCTGATATAATGCACAGATCTCATATTTCTTGCAGAATTCTTCAATCATTTTGTGACTCATTGCTTCTTTTGTTTGTTTTTGATCTTTGGAATAGGAAAAATATCATTGAAAATTTTAAGGAGTTCATTGTGGAAGATTTTTATTGTTAGAGTTGATTCGCAATTCGTTTGCTGACATTTCGAATAGAAACTATTATAGTTGGATGCAGTATACAATAGCCTATCATATCTAAATTTCTCATTTTACATTCTGAATCGATGTTACCTAATGTGCAGAAAACAGCCTCAGGGTCAGAGAGACCTGTACATACAACTGAACATGTGACTTGTTCTGAATATAAGTTTCTGCATATATATGTATATTCTATAGCAGTACTACTGTATTGTAATATTCTGGTATCTATTTTCACATACACTGTTTGGTTTTTAGCGTGAAATCAGAATTATTGTTTGTGAATTGAATAATGTTCGGCAGTTGAGAGAGACACTCACCTGGTGACTCTGCAACTTCCAGTTTCTCACTGAACTTCAACTTCAACAGCCGTAGTAGTAGCGACACAATATTTGCGAGAATTGGAAAAAACACTTAGTTTACGAGTGAACACTCTAAAATTCACATCAGCTCTGTTCTCGTTTGTGGCGGGTGTAGATGTTACCTCAACTACTAGTCAGTGAGCGCGATTATACAAAATAAAATAGGAGACAATAACTTTTAATCACTCACAGTCAGGTTTTCGTTTGTAATAAAACTAAAAAGAATAAACAAAAATGAAGAATTTAAATTGAACTTATGCTAATCGTGAACATGTACTGTCAAATCAAAAACAGTCAAGAGATTAATTAGTCACTGTGTGATATTACTATCTATATCATTAAAATTGATATTGAAATCACCTGTTGATATTATTTGCATTTCGTAGGAAGATCATTCACTATTGACTCCAGTTCGTTAATAAGAATATGAGGGTTTCAGGATGGTGACCTGTAATTGCATAAAATGTATACATTGATTTTCTTACAAAAGCTAATGGAAAAGTCAAATGCTTTTTCTTGTAATGAATCAAATTTGGTGATATTGGTGAAAGGTTATTTATCAGTTGAAGAGTTTCTTCCAATATCAGAGTCCCGCTGTTTTTCTATTATATTTTGAAATAACGTTATAGTTTGTTAAATAAATAGGCTCATCATTTTTAAACCAATTTTCAGTTGATATTGCTATTTGTGGAAAGTAAATATTCTCCAGGAATATTTACCACTCATCCAATTTATTTCGGAGATATTGAATGTTCAGTAAAACAATAGACAGAGAATTGAATAGAACTGGTCGATACTTGATGAAAATCCATATTTAAATTCATTATTACAATAATACAATGAACTGTTTTATTGAGATACTGAGTTCAATAGACAGAGAGCTGTCATCTAATGTTTCCATTTATCTAAAAAACGTTCTTGGTGAGATAGATCTGGTGCCTCAATATCGTAGTTGTAGTTTTCTAGATCTTCAAGTTATTGGACGTTCTACACCAGACGCTGTAATTGGCGAGAACTGTAGGGATGGCATCTGTGTCAATCTTTATTTGATTTCCGATATGTTCTTTTTCCCCAATTCTATTCTTGACGTAATTTTTCAAATTTTCAGTTTCCATCGCCTCAGTTTCCTTTTGTTGTATATTCTTCTTCTACATCTGTTTTAAAAAAATCTGTTTGAAACCTGTCGCTCCCATACAAACGACCACTCTCAGAAGTTGAGAAACTTGTGCGAGCTAAGGACTAACGAAGTCTTGCCTTTTAACGTGTGATTCCTAACATGGTTGCAGAATCATCCCAGCTTCAACCAGATGAAATCTCTTGGGAAAAATATCTGGTCGAGGCCGGAATCGAACCCACGATCTTCCGATCGTAAGTTCGGCGCACTACCTCTGCGCCAATTCCACACGATGTAAATCATTGTTTGTTTTTTTGCCCTGTTAGCAACCTTTGATGGCAACAATAATTATTCTATTTCGATATTCTAGTGAAACCATTTTGTCTTTCAGATTGATAGTGCTGTCAAATTCTTTCAAGCATTCTATTCTCAGTATGAGGGGGTATCTCATTCTCTCGATAACCACGGCGGTACAGAAGGTTTTTATCTCTTCAATTTCCCAATTGAAAGTTGTGGTTCCTAGTATTGGCACTTTTCGTCCTTCGGCCACTATCAAGCTGAGATCCCTTATTCAATATGGCTTTCATCTCCTTATCATTCACTAGGCTGGTTATTGTGAGGATTGACATTCGTATATGATTCTTGTATACCTGTTAATGGGGAATGTTTATGGTATGTTGGTATTTTGACAGATGATTCCTTATATTGAGTGTTGAGGCTCTTTCCGATGGACGATGGTCTGGGGGCCTCATCGACATCCTCGGTGTTTGGGTGGGAACCCTGGTTTGGTCGATTTCTGCAAACGTTTGCCATATATCCTATTCTCTCGCAATGATAGAATCTTGGCCGCCTATTGTATGTTTTAGTGTTGGGAGCTCATTGTGCTGATTTTTCATGGACCCATTACTTTGCTTAGTGTGAGTTTAACTATCCTGTAGTTGATTATTTGATATTTCTTGAAAAAATGAAATCTGTCATAGGTTCTGCCCCTATTGTTGGTACTGAGAAGGGTTGCTTCGTTGCGGTGTGCCCTGGTATTCTAGAGATTGACTTTGGTACGTTTGGTTTCCGCCTTTATTATAGAATTGCCATTGGTTGTAAAGTATTTGTTGATTTTGGTGTCAAGACATCATATTCCATTTTAGGCTGTGGCAATTTACATTACTGATATTGGCACATGACAGGTCTGATAAATAAAGTTACAAGGAGTACGAGTTTGTTATCAGCTACCGCTTGCATCGAAGAAATGTAATCCAGTTTGTTTTCTATTCGGTTCATCTCTTGCCAATCCAGAATATCTTATTCCATGAGGAGCTTGTAATTGGGGTACAGAGGTCTCTTCAACCCATTTTCAAAATACTTTTTGAAGTCGGTGATATTGTAAGTTTGATCATATTCGTCAAAATGTGCCTGTAAATTTTAGTAGTAGCTCTTTACCGACTCTCTCACCATGAGTTGCTGTTTTTCTACTTCATTTTGATATAAAGTTATAGTTTGGCAAAGAAGTAGGCTCATCATTTTCAAGTCAATGTTCAGTTGATATTGCTATTTGTGAAAAGTCCATATTCTCCAGGAATATATACAACTCATACAGTTTATTTCAAAGAGATTGAATGTTCAGTAAAATAATAGACAGAGAGCTGTCACCTAATGATTCAGTTAGTCGCTGGGTGAGGCCGCTGCCTCACACAGCTCCGCAGCGACCGCTACCACCATACGAAAAGCATCGAACTTCAGTCGTTAATTTCCCAAGAGACGTTAATTCGACCCAACTTCACCAACAGGCTCTTCGTCAGTCTACGAATTAATTTTTGATGCAATATTATTTTGCTTAAATTGAAGGGGTTATATTTTATTAGGAGT
>WOGR01006428.1:0-13086 GCA_015342045.1 Leptinotarsa lineolata | reverse complement strand
AGCCGCGCGTAAGACGTGCCTGTTTGGGCCATTTTTACAAAAAAAAATTTTTAGCATTTAAAATATATAAATTAAGGAATGAAAAAATTCAGGCATATACTCAAAAGATAAATGAACAATAATCTGCCGATAAAATTTTTTATTGCAATTATTCGATTTATTACGCTATTGATAATTAACAATTTTTTATCACTCGATCATCAATATTGCAAGTGTGATATTTTTTAAACTATAAGTGTGGAATTTTTTTTGTTTCGTAGAGCTATGATTATATGGTTATGGTTAAGAATCGATTTCCGTTCGAAATATTGCTGCATTTTTCAATGGAAAAGTTAAATAAATGATCGAAAAAAAATCTTTCATTTATTATCAATACTAATAAGTTTTTTTTTAAATTTTTATCACTGATTGTTCAAAAATTTGTTATAAACAAATGCATTGCTCACAACATTATTGAATTTTTTTGGAAAATCTCAATCTTTGATAAAAATTATGATTTTTTGAAAAAAACCGTTTCTTAAAAAATGTTTACAATGCAAAAAATCGCATTTGTTAAGTAACATTTTTTTAACCACTAATTGATAATATTAGGGAACCATTTTTTTAAAATCATCATTCATCTTTTTTTTAATGTTTGAAAAAAAAAGCTTCATTTTTCAAAATTGTTCATTGTTTATTGAATGAACAATTTGTTATAAACAAATGAATATTTTTATTTATTTTCTCGATGCAATAAATGAATGAAAAACAACCATATATTTTCATTTTTTTAGAAATATGCCTATATGCAATTTGTGCTTGACAAAAATAAAGTCGATGTGGCGCTACCTCAGCGACTGGGGTGCATGCACAAAATCGACTCTCAAAACGAATAATATTCCTTTAGAACTCCGTGAGCCTGATTAACTTAACAATTATTTTTTGAATGTTGCCGGTAATACCTCCGTAAATGCGGGACTACTATCACTCTATGATAATAACCTTCTGGAAAGGAACTTGAGATTCTCATTTATTGAAATGACTAGTGATCATGTCTGGGATGCTCTGAGATTTCTGAAATCGCAGGCATTGGGTTTAGATATTATTAGTCTGAAAATGACAATTATTATGTTGCCTTTCTGCGTAGAGGAAGTAAAACACATTTTCACATTTTCAATGAATCCTTGAGAACAGGTACATTTCCTGAATTGTGGAAAATTGCCAATGTCATTCAAAAAATATCCACACCTAAAAGTTTTAATGATATTCGTCTCATATTTATGTTACCTACATTTTCCAAACTTTAAAAAAAATAATTTCTCTACAGATCAGACAATACCTGGATTTCAATAGTATCTTACCAGAAGTACAGTCCAGCTTTCGTTCGAAACATGGTACACATACGGCTTTATTGAAAGTCATAAATGATGTATGTACTTATGGTGATAAATCTATACCGTCGATCCTAGTTCTCCTAGATCAAAGCAAAGCCTTCGATCTAGTCAACTTTCAGCTTCTTCTCGCGAAATTAAAATTTTTTAGGGTTTCAGAAAAGAGCTTTGAAATTAATGAATAGTTATATTCGAGGTCGATCACAAAGAGTAACGCTTGATAATAACCTGCTATGCTCAACCCTTAAAGAAACTATTTCTGGAGTACCCCAAGGTAGTATTCTTGGGCCCTTATTATTTGTAATTTTCATTTTTGATTTTCCATCATGTTTAAACTTTTGTCAAGTTCACCTATATGCCGACGATTTTCAATTATATTCATCTTGCGATCCAAGTCCAACCGACTCGCTGTATCTTCGATACGAGCAGAAGACTCAGCCACATGGTCCCACAAAACACTATTACATTCCGGACACTAGAACTTATAAACTCCTGATTTCTCTATCTTGTCCAGTTGTATGTAATGCTGTAGTTACAAATTTCTTGATTAAACAATCAGTAATCAGGAAATTCGTAACTTTAACATATTTCGGAGAGAGAACAGAGACAATTGCAAGATTTTTCAAATAAAAAACATGTAGAAGTGGCATTCAGGCTACCTGCCAGGTTATTTAATTACCTCTATAATGTCAAAGATAAAGAAAACAATGTAGAGAAATCGGGAGTGTTCGGAGTGTAATAGTGCTCATGTGGCCGAAATTCCTCAAAACGGACATGAAATGTCCTTCAGACTAGGTAAAAATTGATTTCAAATCATTCCTTAGAATGCAACCACAGTTCCCAAATCTAAGCGATACGGAAATTTTGCACTATGCCGGCAAGGGTTAGAAAGTCAATTATTTGAAATCTTCGAAAATTCATTAATGAAGGCATTCCGTATGTCACCTGCTAAATGGCGTACACACAGTATCACAGGTGTAAACAAAATTCAGTTAATTAAGTCATCAAGGATCATCTAGAATGATTTTATAGGTATATAATAGTTTACATTGTTAATCATTAAAGTTTATTGAATTCGTTTTAAAATGTTCTAATAGGACGAAATTGCAATAACGATAGTTACAAATACAAAGTGATATAAAAACAAAACAAGTTTCATTTATCATTTTTATGATGATCTTCTACCATGTAAAATGGCTACATCCATCAATTTTGTAAATTTTTTTGGTTACCTCATTGAGGTTGAGTCGATTACACACCGTAAGTTTTTATTGCGTGGAATGTATATACCACACATTTGTGATTGTAACTTGATCCCGCTGAGATACACAAAAGATAAATAAATTCAATAAATTTCATGACACAACACAAAATAATACTCACAAATACAGATTGAACGTTGATATTAAGTATTATTTTAGGTTGCACTGTATATATCATTGCTCTTATCTGATGTTTGCAAATTTTGGTAATTAAGCTATATTGCTTGAGCTGAAATATTTATGACACTCTGAACCTGTGTACTGTGTGTAGCAAATCAGTTATTGACTAGAAGAAAAAAAATCTCAACTTATTTGCTATCGACAAAAATGGCTAAAATGGCCTTCTTGCACATATGGAGAAAATATTTTCCCTAATGACAATAAAATTTAACCATCAATGATAATGATTATAGAAAATTCACAATGAACTTCATTTGAAAACGCGTTTCGCTACACGATAGTTTCATCAGTTACTGGTACATCAAACAATTCCGGAATGTCTTTTATATAACTGTTTATAACAAATCTTATTAGATGAATGATGTGGTGGAACAGGTAAATAGAAATTGTCGATTAATAATTGTGAAATGTAATAATTGTTTGCTCAGAATCTACCAGTATTCATTTGGCTATACACAAATGGCCAATATTTCATCTGGTCTCCTAGAAGTAATATTGTATTGTAATCATTTTCTCAAACACTATCCATTTTACCAGATCAATCATTTGTCTAATAAGTTCTGTCATCGCCTACCGTTATATGAAATACATTGTAAAATAGTTTCTTATAGCTGTAACCGATTAGGCTACTGTGTAGCGAAAGTAATTATGAAAATTCTATAATTATTATCACAAATAGTGTGCTGATTCCTATCAAGTCACGTATCAGAGTATTCATCAATCAAATTAAATAATATTCTTTTTCTGAGTTAGATTAAATTCAATGCTACTGTTGAAAATACGTTTCAGCAAAAATGAATAATTCTATAATGGTTCGTTTTAATTTTAATAATGAATTAATACTCATTACAAGTCAATTGACTTTTTGAGTCCGGTGAAACCAACAGGTACCTGATTAAAAACTCTAACTACCAGTCACAACAAAAGAGAGGGGCGTGTTTTCCGAATAGAACTTCATTTGGTCATTTTCTCTCGGTATATGATAGAAATTCTGAAAGATTGTCTATGTTATCCATACAACATTTTTTGTTGAAGTTGTTATCAATTCTTTCGAACCCCTTTTGAAACTTGTATATATTCATTCGAGTAATATAATTTTTTAAATTACCTACTCTCCGTCATTAGTTGAGCGAACAACCTTCCATATTTATTTTGTTGATCTTTTCACAAATGAAAGATCAAATATTGAACATGAAATATTCCTAATTATGAATATCATTTTCAGGAACAAGTTGTATCAAAATATCCAAAAGATCTGGATCCACTTAAAATGCATATTGCCCTCGATAGTTTTAACACCTACTTGAAGTTACTTGGAAAGACATATGCTGCGGGAGGTGAGAACTTCTCACTGAGAAGTATTTTATTTTTGGTCTATTCAACCCTCGATGAAGTCAGTTTTATTGTGAATGTTAACAAATTCCTAATGAAATTGTATTATTTGAAATTGGGATTCGTACTTCGTAAAATAAGAACACTAGTTTACATTTTTTCTCTAGCAGATAATCATTTCCGTATGAAAAGTAAATGATTGAAGCTTCTATAAGAAAATAATTCCCTTGTGTGAACTTCAATGAGAAATAATACACTGAACTTCCACTTAAACACCCTTATATTTCAATAATATTCCAAACAGCAACTGACTAATGCACTACATTCGACGAACTGTAACAGCAATCATTTACCGCCATCGTTGCCGTCGACAATGATGCCAGTTCACACTCGGCCATTCCTGATCAGCGATGATGACTGCATTTTAACTGAAAACAATAAAAAACGAATGATTACATCGTTTATTCGAAGAAAACATAACCCTATTTTTTCCTTTGAGATTCCATTGGTCGTTGGTTGCTAATGCTGGCGCGCCCTCTCGAATGTATCGGGGCTTCGGGGGATAGGGCCTGACCAGCGCACACTGCGGTGGTAAAATAATAATAATAATAATAATAGCATTTGCTCAGATGCCTTGCGGTACCCGAAAAAATAGTGAGATGCCTTGAACAACTGATCCCTCTCTGGCGGACCCGCTTTACCATAACAACTGGGCGAGCCAGAGTCCAAACAGGGTGGGTCACTTTCAGAAGGGGTGTATTTCAGGGCGATTCTCTCAGTCCCCTTCTCTTCTGCATCTCACTATTGCCATTATCCGTTGCTCTTAGAAATACTCGAGGGTATAACTGGGGCACCCCCGGAAACCGGAGGCACAAGGTCACCCATTTATTATATATGGATGATCTAAAACTTTATGCCTTTGGAGAGAAGGATCTCCATCAGTCATTGAGGGTGGTGGAAGAGTACACGCATGCTATCGATGTGAAATTCGGGATAGACAAATGTGCAATGGTCCATCTCAAAAGAGGACGATGCGGGGACTACGGAGAGGATGTGCAGGATGCCGACTCTATAGGAGTTTGCATCCTAAATCGTCCGTTCCATGGTTGTACTTCCCCTGACAATAGGGAGGCCGTGGACTTTCGAGTTTGGAGTGTCTACATGACAGAATGGTACTGAATGTAGCCTGCAAAGTCGTCAAGGGTTCGGATTTCCTTCTCTCCATGGTTCGCGACCATGAGAAAGCAGGAATTGGAGCATTTATTTTTAGGGCAGCTGCCCGAGCAGCTGATGAACTTGCCGCTAAACATCTGACTGAGACACTGTTTCACTTATACCGTTTGGTGGTTCAGTTCACCGTCAAGCTGATACCACAAATTTCGTCTAATACTTAGATGCAGATCATCTAAAACTTTAGACAACTGATTCATACTGAAATTTCTGTATATGTCTCTAAAAAATATGATCCAATTGTTTGGTTATGTAATTACGGCATTCTACTACAAAATTTAAATCACCACCAGCGACAATGTTGAGAACTTACTGTTCCGTTCGACGTGAAAGTTGCCTCGTCTGTCCATAAAATCCTGTAGGGAAATGCGATATAATTTTTTCTTTCAGCTTGGAACTGAAATGAAAATCCTACTCTTCCCTATTTCTTTCAAGAGTGTGTATGAACTTTGGCTAATGGGGATGGAGTTCATTTTTGTGCAAAATTATTCTCACAGTTTCTCTGCCAACCCCTGTATCTTCAACAATGCTCAAACGAACATTGAATTGTTCTTGTTTATTATACTTTATTGGATTATGTGCTTTCTTGAGACAGAGCTTGTTTCTTTAAATGTTTTTAATATCCTTCCCAAGGTACTGAAGTGAATATTTCTTCTTGGATGTTGGTGATTCAAAATACAAGCAACAACTCGATATGGCACATTCTCACCACATAAAAAACGATTTCCAATTTGTCTTGTATGGATATCATTGTACATAAAACTTATTTGTGAATTATAAATGTACGAAAATCTGTACACAAAACAACTCGATTCATTAAACGCAATAATTTGATATCAACACAAAACTAAAAATTTGTTACGAAAGCCTACTAAGGGAAAATTTTATTTCGATTTGATTAGTACCTGATATTTTCTTCCCGACATGTTGCATTAGTCTTGTTATGTTTAAAATCACAAAATTTTTATCATGTTGAGTACAAATCGTTAAAACGAAAGTCTTTTGAATAGTTATGGAATTGTAGGTCAATGTTTAGTTTACAGAAAAGTATGATATTTCGCGTTAGTTTGTAACTGAATTATTGGTTAGAAAAATGATAAAAATCTATTGAAAAAAGGAATACGAGTAAAATAAGAATGAAGAGAAATACGTTTATTCGGCAACCTTGATAGTCTGGAACATAGAAGATAGGTTGGAGATTTGTCTCTCGTTCATAGATACTTTTACGGGAGGTGTTCAAGCGACTTAGCACATTTTATTTCACCAAGAGCGGTACATATTAGAAATATGCGACGAACTATGCTGCTCATCGTTTTGAGGTTCAAATCAGTACACCTCGAACTTCAAGCGTTTCGAACTCTATCATTCGGAGACCTGCGTTCATGTAGAATGAACTTTTTGAGAACGTTTCTCCAAATGGATTTAATTTCCAGCGATTCAAATCCAACGTGAATCGCTACTTTTGCACAGGCACCGCTCTAAGAGCGCCTTGAAGATTTTCCTATAGTGATTGTGTTTTTTTATTAAAAAATACTATAATTGGTTATAAAAAATGTGAATACTACGAAAAAGCACGATTGTCTAGTATTTGGCAAATGTTTACGGAAATATATTCACGAAAAAAAATGTGACCAACTTTTTTGTTTGTCGGAAAAAAAGAACGGAAATACTACAAATTTCATTTTCTTGTATCCTGTTCTTGTCTTGACCTGAAATTGTAGAAATATTCTAACCAAACTCTATAAACTTTTCTTCCATAATATTTTCCCGAATTGTTCACCAAAGAAACATGATGTAGGAGATTTCTCAACTGTTTCAAGCTCATCCGACTGTTTCGATCGTTTTACCACATAAAAAAGTTTCTAGTTCAGACACCAGTCTTTTTTTTACCAATGAAATAAGTTCTTAGCTCAGCCAACCACGACGATATTTTCTGAAATATAAAAAAAAATTTTTTTCTGAAAAATCATCAATATCTTCTCAACTATTGAATTTGTGAAAAACTTGCTTCTTGCCTTATTGCATTATCGTGGAAGTTTCTGTAGACCATGAAATAGCTCTATAAAATTTCGATTTCTATTTTTTATTTTTCAGATATATGGAAAAAACTACCTTATTATTGAATTTATCGGAAAATATCATGAATTTTTTATCCCACAGATATGAAAAATAAGTGAATCATTGGAAAAAAAATCGAAAACGAAATGTCTTGGACAGTTTGAAATAAACTAATTGAAGAATCTGAAGGTGCATCTTTGGTATATCTTAAAATCTTCCGATTTTTCCATTCCAACTATTGACTTGCATATAATTTCAATTCAGGAGAAAGGACGTCGGAAAAATAGTTTTCTATAGCCAACCTTAACCACTCAACTAACGAAACTTGTAGAAGTTCCAAGTCATGTGTTCGAAAGATAACTGAACTCGATTGTTCTGGACGACAGACAGACGGATTAACAGTCTGGAAGACGAATAGATGGACTGACGAAAGGACGGGTAGACGGACCAACGGATGAACAGGCAGACGAATAGACAGATCACAGAATTTGACAATTTTTTTTCCAAAACAACCAAATATAAAACTGCTTCGAGGACCTCAAGTCATAGTATAACACATTGTGAAGCATGAACACGCCCGAGGAAGATATTGTATAGTGAAACAAGTCTTGGAGTTTTGTAAACTGTTCAGTGAAACTATACAAAATATAAACTGTTGAAGATTCATTAGTTATACTTTCAGTGACACAAGAAATAACATTTGTTTTTTCATTACAGACAGTCTCACTATGTTAATAAACAAGTGAAACAATTCTTGATGAAATCGTGCAGGAACACAAGTACAATCAGCCTTGAAAGTGAAAGAAATGCGTTAGATTCGTTTTTTGTCAGATTTCCTTTTTAACGTTCTTCTCGATATCTACTACATTAAATTCAGTAGTGTAGTGGGAAATCTTGAAAATGAAAATCGATAACCTCTTGAAGGAGGAATCACTTGACAATTAATCCTATTTGAGATTTTAGGGTTGGATCGCACCCAGCCGAGGGGTATGTAAGTGATAAACTTAGGAATATATTGGAAATATTTTCCGCTTTTTTTCTCGACGAATGGGAGATTCGGTCATCTTTATCAAGACGAGAAAAGACAAAATTCCTCTTTGGACTAGAGAGGACAAGAGAGAAAAATAACATTTTAAAAATTCCCTTCATTTTTCATTCACAGCTCGTAAAGAGTTAAATGGAGAGTAATGATCATATTTTGAATTTTTTTTGTATAGTATCTGTTGTTCACACTTGCCTATAAGTAAGGTTTCAAAACATTCAAGAATAGTCTCGAACAATGTGGAGAGTGAGTGGAGCAAAGCACTTACGTCAAATCAACCGACTACCGTCCTAGCTTCAAGTGCCCAAATAAATTAGTTTTGGTACTCCTGAATATGTCGATCAGCAACTGATCCGTATTGGAATTCTATTTGAAGATTTTGTATTTGTTTTATTCTTTCTCGTGATGTCTTGAGAGCAAAAAGTTAGGAGCATACAGTATGCAGTGTTTTCTGATTTATTGTCAAGAATATGCAATCATCCACTATAAAAATGTTTTAGAATACCCACTCGGACAGAAAATAAAGAACCACGCCCAAGAAACATATCTCAGAGCAAGTAATGTCCTCCTACAGTTCATTTTACAATTGTTACCAGCAAAGCAGTTGTCGCATGAAAGTTATATAATTTTCTTGAACCGAAATTGCAAAAATAAAATTAGTTCTAGTTGAGATGGTTATAACGAACATCTTTTAAATCTCAAAATGAACATTTTAAAATGGAATATTGAGAAAAGGAGGTTTAGAAATTGTGTTGGGCAAACTGAATGACAGAAACAAAATGGAAAATCATTCATAAAAGGTGAATTGAAGCCTATGAATTTGAATGTAGCGAACACAATGGCATAGTTGTGAAAAATTTGATGTGAGGAGGAATATTATACAGAGTGAAAAACAGAAAAAAATGAGCTGTTTTCAAAAACTGCTCCAACATTTTAGGAAATTACTGGATATTATTGGAGGGAAGACTTTTTTCCACTATTTTTGACTTCCCTACTTCCAACCCCTAGAGAAGTTAACCATCATCTCTAACTTTGGTTAAATCATCCCTGAATTTCCAAAATGACTTGGAGGGTCAACTCAGATGTTACACTAAACTCTATGAAATATTCTCTACAGTTTTCTCTGAACTAGATAAAACTTATCGAAAATTATAAGTGAACTCTGACACAAAGTACAAGCAATGAGCAATTAATGATAGCATTTATTTGTACGGCCGTAGTGCGGAAAGTCGGTATGTTCTTGATGTTCTGAAGTAGGAAGGACATTTTTACACTAAGGGCCTCAGTAATCAGAACAACCATTTTAACAGAGTGTTCTGGATAGAGTATGCGAAGTTCAAACTTAGATTTAAATATTTCATCTGTTTTCCTTTCTTTTTTCGGACAGTATTCGCCCCACTCGCCCCACTAAAGATACCTAATGAATATTTTCAATCAATTCGGCACTTCCCCTTCCCCAAAACGGATTCAAAATCCACTGGAGCATAAGGTGAAATCGGTACCTCGTCAATACCGTAGGAATATTAAAGGTGATAACAGAGTCGTATCATGTCGATAGTTATAGACTGAGACCGCATATGAGGGATATGGCGACATGCTGAGCTCCAGATGACTTTACATCCTCCATCCAGTATCATTCTATTATGTAGACACTCCCATCTTATAATTTTTTCTCAAAAGGTAAGCTGGTCGGGCCCTCTTTCCAAAGCTCTGACACAGTCGGAAGAGTGCGCCAGCATTATCACCCAATGACCCCTCTCCACACCGTGGAGTATATTGAGTCTGAGAATCATGTGCCTTAAGGAGGCGTAATGAGCCAAGAATGACAGCCTTCTGCATTTGTCCGGCCGAGGGTTGTGCCATCGTGCGGCGAATCGGCATGATCTTGAGATTTTAGAGCAGAGACAGCATTATTCCACAAAGGACTCCAATAATCAGAACAACCATCTTGATAGACTGATCAGGATAGAGTCTGCGAGTTCGAAGGGAAAATCTCAAAATTTCTTCAGTTTTTTCTTCTCTTTTCAGACGATATTCGTCTCACCTGGAGCTGAAAACTCCACGACAAATATCGTCTTGCTCTGATGGCCGAGAAGAACTACTCCAGGCATATGAGCCTCGGGATGATGAATGGATAGTTCCAATAAAATCGACAGTTCTCATTCCTCACAACAGAGTCGATATTCCCCGGAGAGTTGGTCAAACCAGTATCTCGTTAATATCGTGTATATTTGAACACAAAAGAACTTTCTGAATATGGAATATTGAGTCGAGGAAAACTCGGTTACTTGTTTTACCTGGCACATCCTATGCTTATCTTTCCATCCTACAATGAAGTAAGTGAAACTTTCTCTTTGTTACTCGTGAGATATAATAAAATGGAATAAACATACGAATTGCATTAAAGTTAGTTGAGTAACTTCTATGAAAGTTTTCACTTCCCTACATGAGAGAATCCATGATAATTTTCAACATATTATTTGCCTGTTGGGTTTGTTTCATGAATTACTTATTTTTTTTGTTTCAGATAACAGTTTCCTCGGAGTAAAAACATATAATCAAGAGCTTGGGAGTGAGTATATTTCTTTATATAAGAGTTAAAGAAAAATGTGTCCTAAAAACTAAGTCAACTTATGCCCTTCGAGTTGTTGAATTGAATAGATAAAACAAAATATTTTCATATATTTCACACTCAATAATCTTTGGAACTCGATTAATACAAAATAATAATAACATTTTGTTACTCCATTCTGGGATTAAATCATTCAGTATGTAATCCGACTGTTATATACGAGTATACGACCATCGTAACGATTAATGCAGGTATATACCCGATAATGATACGGATGAACTTAATAGAGAAATATTCTGGTTCAGTTAATGGTTTACCAAATCCCATTAAATAATTGTGTATATTGAGATAAAATGCTTCTCATCTCGCCTTCAGTGAAACTCATCAATTCAAAGCATAAAAAGTGAAAATTAGGGTTCATAGTATATGTTTATGACAATTCTGAATATCATATCATTCATCTGATGAATTCATGAGATAATTTCGCGGTTTCTCTAAATATATTTCGACTATCTTCCATAGAGTATTATAGATGTTCGATTGTACACGTTTACTGGGTATTCAGAAGACATCTAATTTCGATCATTTTGGTTTTATATTCATTCATGTTCCATATTTTATTCATGTATTGTAAATTTTGCAGTTTTTTCACTGCAAAATGGAAAACTGTACACTGAGAAAAAAAGTCCAAAAGAATAAGTTATATAACAAAAATCTGTCAATAGCCAACAAACACATTTTTATTGAATTATAAATGAATAGGTGATTTATGTGAAATAAAAACGTTTTAAGTAAACGTGTTTTGTGACAACTACCTGTACAATTGCGACAGAATATATCATTATTGAATGTCTATATGGTATAAATTTTTTTTATATAATACTACAAAAACAAGCAGTTTTCTCAATCATCAGAAATGCGCCAACCAACGCCAAAGATTTCAGTTTTACATTTTATATAATAATACCAATTTGTTTGGCACCTCTCCCCACATTTTTTGTATCAAAATGAACAAGTATTAAGCCATAGGTGTACTACAGGTACACCTTTCCTGAAAAAATATCAGCCCTGAAAAATCAAAATTTGTCTCACTTTTCATGGAAGCACCTCCGTTACTTCCATAATTACCAAGATAGAATGATGAAACTCGCAGAATTGATGAAAATGCTGAAAATGCACTTACCGGTTAAATGGTGTTGGCGTAAGTGATATTCACTGCCCGCCAGTCACGATGGAAGAACCCACCATTACGGTAAATCATACTAGGGGGCAAATTAGGCTGAAAATCCCTTCAGATTCGAGATCAGAACCCCCGAATAACTACAGGCATAGTCCCGGTAACTGATATTGTGCGCTCTTAAAGAGTGTCAGCTTTATCAAAGGCCATAAAAAACAATAAAAAAAAGTACCGCCTGCCAGCTAGTCTATGTGGACTCTAGAATTGGCGGTTTGTATTGGATACTAATCGAGTTTTATGATTGGCGGAGGAGTCGTAAAATTTAATTTTGAATTATGTTACAGTGACGAATAGAAATCGGTAAATGCGAGTATGTTTATTGTCCGTCATTTCATGGATTTTGAATTTGGCAACCGATCGCGATTTGAGTGTTCGAATTCGATATTGGTACAGTTATAATTACCTAAAATTTTTGTTATCTGTTTAAAATGTGGCGTCTTTGGACAAGTACTAATAGTTATAACGAGTGTGATAACAACGTAGACGTTTTCCAGAGTAGTGATTCCAAGGGCGTTGGTGAACAATGCGAAAAAGAGATACCAGTGAATAAAATTCGGATGCATTTGAATGCATTTGATAGTATATTTCAATGTATATAAAAATTAACATCTCAAGTTTGGTTTTGAGGAAAACGAACTATTACATGCAACATCAGATTTGACCGAAATTCCTTGCTCGACTGTACGTAAAATAGTCAAAAACAAATCTTATGAACGCAAGACGCGATGTGATACAGGATTACCAAAACCTTCAGATGTTTATCTAATAAAATCATTGAAAAAACAATATACGACTGTTACAAA
>WOGR01006426.1:0-13091 GCA_015342045.1 Leptinotarsa lineolata | reverse complement strand
CTATACCTGATTAACTCAAGCACTTGCTGTTGTTGCCCTTCAAAAAAAAACTCAAAAGAACCTTGTTGGATGGAACTTTAACCTTAGATATATAACCTGCATGACTGTATGATTGTTCTTCATTTTCTTTTTACTTACAATAAGAAGTAAATATTTTCGAGTTTCTTCAATTATGAATGAAACACCCTATCATCGAAATATTTACATATGAGTCATATCAATAGGTAACAAACTTGAATGCGAATAAATTCTAAGACATTCAAGCTAACTAAACAGTTTCTGCTTTTTTTCAAAATACAAATAATGTTTGAGAATTTCGATGTACACAGTGTAGTTTTGAAGAAAATGATATCAGTTTTATCAAGCTGAGAGCTGGATTACAATTTTCATTCATACAATATTCGAAACTATATAGATGAATATGAAAAATAGTTATACTGTGGTTTATGAGATAGAACTAAAATTGAGCTGAATGAGCTGAATTGATGAACCACTCTGTATCTTTGTTATGAAAAAAGGTCATTTGGAACCGTCTAGATGTGTTTTCTATCAATCTCCTTTGGTTATTATAATCAATTTGAAAAAAGAATACAGATTTTGGTTTAGGTATCTTCAACTTATCCATAACGTATGTACATTTTCACTCTGAATATGTATGCCGAAAATTCACCTGTCTATGTTGGGAAACTTTTGAAACAGTTCAGTATCTACTTGATGATATTTCATCACCGAATTAAAAATGGAACTTTAGAAGGTTTTACTGTTATTTTGAATTATGGTTGAGACCCCAATGCTCGAATGAAACCTCAGATCTCATATAGAAATAAAATCATGAGATTTTCTTATTAACTCAATTACTAATTACTGAAAAGCAAAAACCAATCATGAGCCAGTTCCCACATTTTGCCATCATTATCAAATTTGATTATTTGTTGCACGAATATAGTTATTTACTGGTTCAGTCTGAATTCTCACTCAATCAGTGCTTTCATTGTTAAAAAAGTAGTCAATTCACCTAATGAATTATGTAATGAATATGCTCTCAGAATTTTGTTTAACTACTTTGGGTGTGAATGAATCAATAGGAATCTGAATTCTGTGATTGCAAATCGTGTACTTCGTAAAGGTTCGAAATATGATTAGAATATTCTATAAATCAATAGTTTTGAAGGTTCAGGTGTAAGATTTTTGTATAAATATTCTTTCCAAAACGAAAACAACGTTTTTCCGATAGTCAATGTGAGTTGTAGATATTATGATGAAATAATGGAATCATCAACATTGACAATCTCTCTTGATTGAAAAACTGATGTTTCAATGGAGAATTTACAGAAATATGAATAGGAAATCATATCTACACTACATCTCTGTTTTTCCGTACTGGTAAGTCCTAGAAAGTTAAAATTTGATATAAATGTGCTTCTTAGATCTTAGATGCTCATTAAGAAAGGATTTTCGAATATTCCATTTCGGGGGTGAAAGGGGTAAAATCACCGTGTCAGCACTATTTCTCTGTACGGTTTTTATTATAGATGTGCAATAAGAAAGGATTTTTGATAATTCCAACTGAAGCATCACCTCTGGGGATAAAAGCGGCGCGTTAACATGTGAAAATTACATTTTCATCACTGTTTCTCCTTACGGCTACATTTTCGAAGGTTGAAATTTCGTATGTAGTATCGTTTCATGTTATAAATGTGCAAAAAAAAGTGATTTCTAAACATTCCATCTGGGGCACCAGCCGCGAGGGAAAAGGCCCGGGTTCATGAAACAGATTTAGTTTTTCATCTGGTGGGTGAATATATATTTAGTGTCAGTATTACACCCGTGCGGACCCGGGGCGGTTGCTAGTGGAAATATATATGAGCATCAATAGAAAAAAAGAAGCATATACTATCAAAAACAGAAATTAGTGTTAAAGATGTCAAACAGAACAAACAAATGAACCTTTTTGTTGAAGTCCATTCAAAAATAGTTTGGTCAAAATAAATGACTTCCTTCTGATTTCTACTAAGTTTATTATTTGTTACGACCGGTTTCGATTTGTTTGATCATGCTCATGTAACTGATCATCAATTCTTCTGAATACACAACAGTAACAGATCATAAGTGAACAGTTTCATTATTTCCAAGTAGATATTTGTGTAAAAAGGACTTGATAATTTTTCGGAGTTCTCTTGCAACATTTGAAGACCAGCAGTTTTCTCCAGAGTTTTGTAATCCTGCAATTGTTTTTACAGTGTGATGAATTTATTATGATACGATGAATGAAAATCTTTGAGAAGTGACAATCTTGATTTAAAATGGATCCAATTGACTGTAGAGCGGCAATATCATTGAGATTCAGTTGAGAAAGAGAATTTGTAGATCATAGACGATTTGTAGTGAATTTTTCAAGAAGAAGAAAATTTTTTTGATAATTTCACTGTGAATAAATATAAAGTGACTTTTGAAGTATAATAAATCAGACACCATGAACCAGACACCAGACGTTTTCATTTTCCTTCATTATTTCCATCTTGTTATTGTATGAAAATATCAATTTCTACTGGTCGTAGTTATCATGATCTTAGGTTGAAGAGTGAACCGTACCGTTCAGAACCTTTGATTGCATTCTATTACTCATTTGCATTTTTGTTTCCGAATACTTTTTTTCTCTAAGACAGATTTTTTCAAGCAGAGTAACGCTTCCATATTTCAACAAATGCTGTTCTCCAGTTCTCCATTACTCGTCTATATGTGTTTCTATTAGAGATATATCAAGTCAAGTAACTTGGTATTTGAACAAACTACTTGAGTTGACTCGAAAATCAAGCTCATGATATTTACATACTTGACTTGACTTGATTTGAGATATTTATTACTTGACTTGAACTACTTGATCTTGATACGCACTTGTTGCACGGATTCACAGGCAAACAAAAAAATAGTTTTTGAAAATTTTTTTGTTAGCCTGTTTATAGATTTTTGTGTGCTGAATCCAAATCTACGGTACGATATTCTGGCTCTTTTGCATTTCCTAAGAATTTTGTAACAACTTGCTTGAATGATACCCATGCTTTTTTCTCATCTATGGTCATTGTGGTTTCAAAGTTTACGTCGAACATTATTTTTCGAATGTCGGGTCCTACAAAGACGCCTTCTTCAAGTTTAGCCTCTGGAAGGTTTGGACATTTCTGACAGAGATACTTGAAACAAGATCCATCTTTAGGCAATGCCTTTACAAACTGTTTCATGAGGCCTAACTTTATATGTAGCGGTGGTAAGCTACGAAGAGAACAATATAATTCCCCTTTTTCTGGACATGTGTTTCAATAGTGCTGCCAACTCTTCTACATCCAGCAAAAAATATTTCTCAATTTTATTTGTAGTATAAAAAAGCTGTTAGATTCTGTAATTAAAAAAAAAGCATAATATATTGATGTGCAAATGTGAAAAAATCGTAGGTGATACGGCTTAATAAGTGTCACATTTGGATTTAGCACCCTAAAAAACAGAATAATAAGGTGTTTTGAGTAAAAAAGTAATTTCATCGTTGGCCTGTGATTATTTTGCCGTTGAACAAGATCCTAAGAGTACGAAAAAAACTGATAAACGAGGGAAATGATGAAATCAAATAGTAATTGGAGGTTTCTCAATATTAAGAAACCATATTTCAATATTTTGTATCCTGTTATGTTTTATAGCGATTTAATTTGAGTTTCCATTTTAAAATAGCTTATATTTTTGGTTCTTTTATACGATAAGTTTCATAAGTGGAAGTATTTTTCGTAACGTTCATTCTCATTATTTCCGTCATTTATAAAACTAGGTAAAAATCAAGGAGTTTGATAAAAGTACTTGATTTTTCAAGCACTTAATAAATAAATACTTGACTTGACATTATAAAACTACTACTTGACTTGAACTTGACTAAATTTCAAGTAAAGTCAAGTCAAGTAGTTTGAATATCAAGTCAAGCAGTGAATCTCTAGTTTCTATACTCACTTCAACATAATAACTCAGATCTGAAATCAATGTTTCCTACAAAGCTCCGGGTAGAATAGATGTAAAAAATGATGAAATGGAAATAATGAAGAAGACATTTCGTCACAGATTTGAAAAATCAAAAATATCCAATATCATAAGTCAGCTGAAAAATAAAATCTGAATGTGTCAGGTGTATAAGCAACGCCAATTTCTACTGAATGTATTCACCAAATGATTCCGTTTTTGACCCCTCTACAACTGTCGGCGTCACGCCCATGATATTGATATAGACACTCTAAAAATTGAAAGATTAAAATTTCTCCAATGCTTCTTGTTTTTACTCTCAGTTGAATCCGTGAGTGTCAAATGATTCACTTCAATGCGTGAAGAACTGAATCTGAGAAGCGTTTTCGAAAACTAAAGAGATTTCTTCAAGTTTACGCGTATGGTGGCCGGTACAGTGAAGAATTGCTTGAGTGCATCTTCGAAGACGATAAGTGAAAACATAGACCACGCTCTACTTGCCGCTTAAAAATGGAAATTGATTATTTTATACAATTAGTTGCGTGTTTTGTTCTTATAGTGTTTGTGAGGTGTTCCGTAAACGATATTGAAGGTGAGGACTTTTGAAATTGTCGAAAGGTCTGAAGAATAAAAATGATCACTATGATCACTATCATACAAAAGAAAAATTTTCATTCGCTGACATATTTTTATTTTGAAGCTTCTTCGAAATAGGACTACTCTTTTCAATGATACCCACATCAATATTTTTTCAATTCCTCTCTATTTCATTTGTTTAAAAATGGTTTGACATTGTTAACAATATTTCCTACAGATTGTTACGGGTTCTGATTCGATTGTCTTGAAGATATTGAAATTTAAGGAAAGTTAGTAAATAAGGAATTGGAAATGGTAGCACTAAAATGTTCCAATGAGGCAGTCTCTCATTTGAAGAGAAAACTGATTATTGTTAACTGAATAACTCGAAATGAATTGATGAAATGGGTTGAAAGAATTTCATAGACAATGACGAACGACCGTTTCAATAGTTAACAAAAATATAACAATTGAACATGTTCGATTTGAACGATCTCAAACTTTATGCCTCTGGAGAAAAAGAGCTTCATCAGTTCAGTATACATTGTAACATTAGTAGCCAACGATTATTGTTGAAAATCCTCCAATAAAAAACAGTCATTATAATCAGTGCATTTGTTATTGTTCTTGCTACCGCGCGGCCTTCGTCCGGGTCAGTGTTGCCAACTACTACCCTATACCATGTTACTAATAACTACATATTTGAAAAATCTCCCTTCTTTAAAATCTGACTTATAAACCGATTTAGGTTCAGTGCTAAACATCCTTTCAACCCTAGCAAGGGCATCTGATTTATACTATCTAGAACTACAAACTATGAATAGTCACATATATCTTCTATACTGCATTTCAAGGAGATTTCTCCCACAGGTCTGATTTTGAAATCAGGGCTGCCATATGATATTAATGTCAATTTGCTTCCATCATCTGCGCACGAGGGCCTATCTTCTTTAATACACTCAAAGGAAGCACACTTACCTCAGCTCCACTATCTAGTTTGAAGTCGATTGCTTCACCTTCTACTGATACTTGCTTGAACCACATGGATTTCCTATCTGCCTGCATTCCATCAACTCTCTTTTGCAACGAGCTTACAAAAAAAAACTTCCATCCTTCTTCTCATTTTCCCAGTCTTTACCAACCTTCACTTGGCAAACTTGTTTTCTGTTTTGGCTTTATTGAACCACATTCTTCTGCATACACTTACATTGTAAACTTTTCCATAAGCTGGGCACTTGCCTTTGTAATGACTGAAGCCACAGTACTCACACTTATTTTTCTCCTGTTTACTATGCGTTTTTGCTCTATGTTTAGTGCGAACGGCACTGACCACTGCTTCTGTTTGAAAGGCTCTTGCCTGTGATTTGCTAGCCTCAATTGCTCTGCAAATGTCTATTGCCTTTTTCAATGTTGGGTCCTTTTCTCTTAATAGTCGCATTTGTGTGCATTTGTCAAAAATTCCCAATACTATTGTATTCCTGACTATACCTTGTGAATCTGAGTAATCAGTAGTTTTAACTGCTATTTTAGTTCAGTAACAAAACTATCTTGATTCTAACCTTCCTTTTGACCTATAGAGTTGAATATAAACCTCTAATAAATTACATTCATTCGAGAGGAGCGGTGATCTTTAAATTTCTTTCTTATTTCTTTCAAAGATTTCTTTTCCTCTTCTGTCAATGTGAATAAATTGTAAATGTCCAACTCATCTTCTCCACAGCTATCTGCTTCTTGACATCTATATTTTCCAACTCTGTTGCCGTCATGAACAAATCAAACCTTTGTTCGATTTTTTTCCAATTATCAGCTAGGTTACTTTGAATGCACAAAGGCTCAGGTGGTTTAAACAACGATTTCATGGTTCTCCAGTATTAAATTATACACTCCAGGGTTCAATCCAATTTACCTGACACCATGTAACATTAATAGCCAACGATTAATGTTTAAAATCCTTTAATAAAAATATTCATTACAATGAGTACATTTGTTATTGTTCTTGCTACCTCGCGGGTGACGTCCGGGTCAGTGTTACCAACTACTACCCTATACCATGATACTAATAACTACATACACTATTATCCGTATGGAATTCAGGATTGAGGAATGTGCAACAGGCTATCTCAAGAAAGGTCGATGCAGGAATCACAACGAAGATGTGCTTGCCTTCTATATCTTATTCCATTTCCATAATTAACAGAAATATAGCAATTGAAGATGTTTCATTTGGACTATTTTAAACTTCATGCCTTCGAAAAAGAGGAGCTTAATCATTTCAGTATACGCTGTATATGGAATTCAGGATTGAGGAATGTGCAATGAGCTATCTCAAGAAAGGTCGATGCAGGAATTACGACTAAGATGTGCTTGCCTTCTCTATCTCATTCAATTTCCATAATTAACGAAAATATAACAATTGAAGATGTTTCATTTGGACGATCTCAAACTTCATGCCTTTGGAGGAACGGAGCTTAATCAATTCAGTATACGTTGTTATCCATATGGAATTCAGGATTGAGGAATGTGCAACGGGCTATCTCAAGAAAGATCGATGTAGGAATTACGGCGAAGATATGCTTACTTTCTTTATCTCATTCCATTTACATAATTACGAAAAATATAACAATTGAAGATGTTCCATTTGGATGATCTGAAACTTCATGCCTTTGAAGAAAAGGAGCCTAATCATTTCAGTATAAGCTGTTATCCGTGTGGAATTCAGGATTGAGGAATGTGCAACGGGCTATCACAAGAAAGATCGATGCAGGAATTACAACGAAGATGTGCTTGCCTTCTCTATCTCACTCCATTTCTTCAAATTTGTGAAGTGGATCCGAAAAGAGATATCAACTTGACGTGGAGATCCAAAATCGTCAGTTTCACGTTCCCAGATAATAGAAAGGTCATTGACTTTTGAGTCTGGAGTGACTACATAATATATTGGTGATTAAAAGAGCTTTCAAAATCATCAGAAGTTCGTATTCCCCTTCTCTGCATGGTGCGCAATCACAAGAGAGCAGAAATTGCAGTTTCCCTTTTTTCAGTCACCTGCTCAACCAATTGATGAAATTCCGTTGGGTATTCGATACTGAACGAGCTGACCATAACTCTTCCATAAAATTGAAAATTTTTTAGTAAGATCCAGTAAAAGGTGATAACATATTTGTTCAAGGTAATGGATCGACAGAAGACCATATCCACAAATATCAAAAATAAACAAGGCTCTCCAAAGTAGTTCGTTACAAAGCCAAGCTTCAATATCGGCCGCCAAACGGCATTTGTTTTCTGTCTCCACTATAACTTCCATTGCAAGGCAACTAATAATCAGAGCCCATTTATTGCACCTTCCTAGAGGGAAATGTCATGACCTATTCTGGAAAGTTTTATCTTCCAAGGACAGTTGAATCCAATAAGGCATTCGTGGTTCATTCTAGCAATTCTGATAAGCCTCGAGGCAGAACGAAACAGTGCTACGTTGTTTGGCAAATACTTCGTTTTTAGGATCTGATTTCAACTAGATGCCTCACAGGAAAAGCTATTGTGGAAGACAGTCGATGTCGAAGTTTGGCTTTGCAACGAAGCGCTTTGGAGAGCCTTATTCATCTTCTATATTCGTGTATTGAGACCTTTGTCGATCCCATAGGTGGCTAATTCCTAAAAGGAGATGTCATTGAAACAACGTTTTCTGGTGTTGTATCACTAATGCTTCATTCTTGAACTCTGGATGCGAATATTCCTGGGATGCATATTCAAAATATGTGGGCTTATGAAGGCTACCTTTATAACAGAACCTAGTAAAATCAATGAATTTGGATAGAGCATTGGCATCGGCATCGAGACCACGGATACGTTTCACTATCAAACTGCGAAAACAGAGGAATATGCTTTTCAGCTGCTCTTTTGTATATTGTGTGGTGCATCTGATAATACGCCCTAAGAATTAGTCAATGAAACGACGCTAAAAGCTGCAACTGAATATACTGCATGCTGACAGAAACAGCGAAGAGTAGGTATACAGTAAGATTAGTCGAAAACCGAATAAGTAATCTAGCAATGTGAAAGGAATATCATTCTCAGGCTTCAACAGAAAATTATATTGATAAAACGGTCATTGAAGGATCCAAGAGTGATATAGAAGACAAAAGGGAAAAACCGTTAAGACATGAAGGAACTGGTGGACAATTTCATCCAGAAATGAGCCATGCGCCTCAGTACATATCGAACTCCAATGTTTAAAAACTCTTTCATCCAGAGAACTGCGTTTATGTATTGTTTGTGTTTTTTTCTTGAAAAAAACAGAAATAGATTGACTTCATACCTATTGACAGGACACTTAGGAATAACAGGCAATAAAAAAGCGGATGGGTATGCTAGATAAGGATCATCAACATTTATGAACGAGCTGTTAGAGTACCAAAAACGAGACAAGATCAGAAAATTGGCTCGGAATGGGCAATATACATTCAGATTCCACATACAATGTAGATTTCAATGTATTATATATTGAAGAGTTTTAGATTTAGAAATGAACATGAACAAAATATCAGCTAGAAGATATGTGGAAAGGGACAAGGATAGCTCGCCAAGTTTCATGTGAATGTGAGGCACCAAACCACTGGAGGATAACTCATATTATGTCCAGAAGGACTCATATAAGCTAGAATAAGTAACATATTTTCTGAAAAAAGTAGACATGCTGGACGACTCACAAGTAGAACGAGAAAAATCAGTAAGGGGTTCGTTTATAAATGCTCGAATGGGTACTCTGGAAGCTTGCCTATTCTCCCAGGTATTCTCTAGGTACCTTTTACTCTTTGACTTGGATCGATTAGTACTTTCATGTGTGTCTCATTATTCTGCAAAAAGAGTATTTTTCTCTACAGCCCACTTCCACAATGAGGGTTATGAGTGATATAAAAAATCATAGAGGAAGCCGTAAACCACCATATTCTCAAATGTGCGGAAACCTTTAACATCTTGAGCAATCATCAAAATGGCTTTCGGAAAAAAGATAAACAGGCGACCTTCCACCGTATGGAATAACGCAATCGGGAAACAAGAAGAGTCAAGAGCTGTAGCGCTTGATATTGCTAAGGCCTTTGATCGTCAGTGGCATGAGGGTTTGCTGGCCAAACTTCCATGCTATGGCTTGTCGGATCATTTTTGTGTATGGCTATCCAGCTTCCTGGAAGAACGTTCCCTGCAAGTGGCCGTCGACGGATATCTCTCGAATACTTTCACTATCAACGCTGGTGTTTCCCAGGGATCCATATTGTCATCAACTCTCCTTTTATTGTATACCCACGACTTATTGAAAAAAACCAAGAACCCACAATATGGACTCTCTGACGTTGGTAGGCATCGGTTTTTCCGATAAGATAAATATTTCCGATCCGGATATATTAATGTCAGGATAGATAATTCCGCTTTCTGCTTCTATAAGTTTGTTGGGGGTTGTATGTCTTGGCACAATCATGTCACTGGAATCGCAAATAATGCTTCTCAAGAGCTTGGAACACTGTTCCGAACCAAAAAACTGATGCTTCATAAAGGTCAGATCAGAACTTCTTTGAAGCATTGTTATCACATATAGAGCCACCCGTCACCGTCAGCGGAGGCGTCCCCCATTCTCCACCGTGGGGCAATGCGGTGGCGTTTTCATTGTAAACATCCTGGGGCTCAACATTGAAATCTTCTTCTGCTTCCCCCACCTATTTCCCAATACGTTTTCTACTTCCTACCCCTCGACCACCTACTCCCATATGTGGGAGAGATGTATATACGTTTTAATTTTGTACACAAGACGATCTACTAGAGCTTCAACATTATATGGAGAAATAGAAAATAAAGTTTTGATTTTGATTTTGTTATCATGTATAGAGCTCCGCCGGTAAGCATACCCTGAATTTGCTGGATTCCATCCAGAAAAGAGCCATGGGCCTGTGTGGAGAAACAAATATCACTTGCAACTTTGATAGTCTGGAACATCGAAGAAAGTTTGAAGATTTGTCTCTCTTTTATAGACACTTTCACTGGGGGAATTCAAGTGACTTGACAGATTTGATTTCATCAAGAGCTATACATATCAGAAATACGCGCCGGATTGTGGCTGCTCATCGTTTTGAGGTACAACTCAGTATACCTCGAACTTCACTTCTTGAGAACTTTTTCACTTAGAGAACTGCGTCTATGTGGAATAAACGTCCTGAGAAAGTTTTTCCAAATGAATTCAATCTCCAGCGATTCACATCCAACGTAAATCGCTACTTTCGCATAGGCACCGCTCTTAGAGCGCCTTAAGGATTTTCCTGTAGAGCTTGTGCTGTCCATAAAATAATACCACACTTACAGAATTCCTGAGTAGGATTCTGAAATTATAAACTACTCTCTAAAACTACTCCGGTCCCTTCTAGAATTTTTGAGTTTTTAGAACTAGAGTTTCCAAACTAACTTTTTGTGTCACGCAATAAATAATGATTGGAATTTTTCGTTGGTAACAACTGGCACATGTTAATTATTTGAAAATTAAAATATATTTGTGCCTGTCATCGATACAAAGAAGTAATTTTACTAATGATTTATAAATGAATAGCAATATGCATTCATTATGTGAAGATACCCCTTTCACCCTTTCTTAATTATTTTTCAGATACCGAGAAAAATATATATGACAAGAAGCTATACTATCCACAGAAGACGAGATTTTTCGATGATATTGGATGTAAGTATCTACCCTCAAATTCTACAATAATGCGAAGATAAGGAAAAAACAAACTGTGAACGAATACTTGAATTGTTTGACTTATGAGAAAACTAGTTGTTGCCCACGGCTTCGCCCGCGTAGAATTTGGTTTGTTACATTAAGTACTAATATTATAAATGCGTGAAGTTTATGAGGATGGATATATGTACTGTATGTATTTGTTTTAGTACTTTTTCTCGCCTAAACAGCTCAACGGATTCAAATGTAAGTTGGTATATAGATAGAACATGACCTGGAATAACACATAGATTAGGTTCCTACGGTAACGCGGAAGAAACTGCGGAGGAACAGTTAGTATTGTATAAAAAAATCAAAATTAAAAGTCTTTATTTCCTGTTCAGGTAATAATGCTAACGAAAATCTATTTACACTACATACATTACAGAAATCACTTTCCCACATGCGGGATTTAGGATAGGTAAAAGAACCGAGGTAGGTGTAGGGGGGGAATGGCAGGAGGGTGACTGTACTGTTGAGCCCAGCAAGACAGCAAAAGACACGCCACCTCACAGTCCCTCGATTGGACAGTGGGAGGCATCCCCACTAGTGTTGGCGGGTGGCTCTCCACTCAACAGATTTTCATTTCAGCCTCTGCTCCGTCTATAACGTCTCGCATGCATACAGGTCAGGTATGTCAACAGAAATGGCTCTATGTCGTGTAACGGAAAGAGTAGAAAACACTTATAAAAACAAGAAAGTACTTTTAGCTGCTTTCTTGGACATTGAGGGCGCATTTGACAATACGTCACTAGAATCAATCATACAATCTTCGAGGGGAAGAGGGATCGACGAGACAAGTTGCAGGTGGATAGACTGCATGCTTAGGGAAAGATTGGTATGCACAAGCATTATGGGGGAAACAGTAGTAGCACGGGTAGCAAGGGGCTGTCCTCAAGGGGAGGTTTTGTCCCCTTTGTTGTGGAATCTTGTAATGGACGAGCAACAATGTCTCCTAGACCACAATGAGTACAAAGTACTGGGCTATGCAGACGACTTCGTCATCTTAATCCAGGGTGAATACAATAATGTAGTAAAGGGATGCATACAGCCGGCCTTGAACATTATAACAAGATGGACCGAGGAAGAAGGGCTTAACATAAGCCCATCTAAATTGACCATGATAGCATTCACCAAAAGGATTAAAACGGACTTGGACCCCTAAAACTTCAAGGCGAAGAAATAAAAGTGTCGTGGGAGGTCAATTAGCTGGGAGTGATTCTAGATTCTTAACTGACCTGGAACCAAAACTTGGATAGGATAAAGAGGAAAGCGGAGGTAGCACTGATGCTGGCCAGACGCACCTACGGAAAGACGTGGGGGCTAAAACCAAACATGGTATATTGGTTATATATAATGGTGGTTGAACCCATGATAACATACTCATCTCTGGTCTGGTGGCCAAAGATAAAGTAGGCGACCGCTATCAACAAATTAGACAGGGTGCAAAGACTAGCCTGTTTGGGAATAACGGGAGCCATGGGAACTACCCCAACATCTGCATTGGAGACACTCTTGAATCTACCTCCTTTACACTTTGTGATAATGGAGGAGGCTAAGATGGACCAATTCACCAAGCTATAAAGGGTTGGACAAAACAGAAATTTCGGAACTAGTGGAGAAGCACATATTAAATATCTGTACGGACCATATGACACCAAAGTACACCTTCAACACTAACTTCACGACCAAAGTCATGAGCCGTAATGAGCGTTATGGAAAGATAGGAGAATAAACGCAATAAGCCCAAGGGTTGCAGTGTTTT
>WOGR01006425.1:0-13091 GCA_015342045.1 Leptinotarsa lineolata | reverse complement strand
ATAATAAAAGCTTGTCGCGATGCCTAGAAGAAATCTCTACATATTTAGTCTGATGAAATTTAAATTAAGAAACATTCTGACAGATCAACTAGGTACTGCAATAAATTTCAAACCCGATAAATCCTATGTGAGCAAAAAAGTTATTCAAGGTTAAATTTCCACATTTTAAGCATTCACGACACTTTTATTCAATTACAAACATTATGAATTGCTTACATACCTTATTACAAATTGAAATTATTGCGACAAGCTTTATTATAATTTCAATTCTGTAAAGTCATAAATGAATGTGGTTAATGTGATTTAAAATATTATTTTGATCTTTTTTTTATGGAGCAAAAACTTCAAAATGAAGATGTACCATTTTGTAGATAAAAAATTTGAACGAAATTTCAATTCCATGTTCTATTTTTCGTTTCAACATTTCAAAGCAGTGTTTTGAAAATGAAGATGGGACTATCAAATCTCTGAACAGAGTTTGCCTCTCGATAATAGTTCATATCATTTGCGATGCTTTAAAACGAATCAATTGAAATACTTCCAAAGATGTTTGGAATCTTTCAAACTTGACTATCAACGAATTAACAGTGATCAAATCAAAACTCAAATCAATTTGAATGGCCAGCGGAATATTTCAGTCAGCTAATCAATTAATTACAAGTGGTTAGTTTAATTATCAAATGATTTGTAATCGGTCATAGATTAGTTTCTGAGCCATTAACTTTTGTTATCGGACCATTTCTACGGTAGTCTAGTTATTTTACCGATTTCAATAAATCATACCAGACTGCCTCGGATATAAATTGATAAAATCTAATTGAGATATACACTTCAGTGCAGTGGGATATTGTCCAGATACATTTCGTTCAAATCGGAATTGAGGCTGATTCACGATGCAAGTTTTAATTGGAAAATATAAAAAAACATAAAATATTGCTGAACATGAATGAAGGTACATAGATAAGATATCGATTGGTCGCAACTGGTTGAAAGATATTTCAATCGTGGACAGAAGAAGTCAGACAATAGTCTCCAATATAAATATTCCAGTGCTCCAGTAGCACACAATTATTTTCTGAATCCAATCCGTTGGTAATTATAATTGAACATTTGGAATGAATGATGAATTCATCACGAATTTTTCTTCCTTCATTCAACAAAAACATATAGTTTTGTGAGGTTGAAAACCCTAAAACTCCATATAGTTTTTGTTTGTTCCGAGTTTCGTGGTTTGGGGAATTGAATACTTCTTGTGATGTTGGCTTTTCAACCTTTTTGATATGCAAAATGATTTTTTCGAGAACAAAACAAATATTTTCGAAAAAATGGATTCTGTAGTAGACGACCTGCTAGAGCCCCTAGAACAACTCTAGATCATCGAGGAAATCATAGAAACTTTTGTCAAGAGCATCGGGATTGGAATTTAGAGCAGTGGGCCAATGTAATGTTTACAGATGGAAAAAAAATTCATGTTATTCAACAATGACGGACGTGTTCGGGTATGGAGACGTCCCGGTGAATGCTATTTGGATGACTTTGTGCAAGAAATTGTTCCATTTGGAGGTGGATCGATAATGGTAAGCGCTGGTATAACTTTGACAGGACACATGGACCTTGTGGAAGGGACTTTAACGGCTCTCCGTTACATAAAGGAGATATTGTCGTGTCGTCCCATTTGCCGAAAATATGGGCGCTGGGTTTATTTCACAACAAGATAATGCCAGGTTACACGTAGCCAGAGTCGTCAGAAATTTTCACGAGATGGCCAGTTGATAGTCCAGATTTAAATCCTGTTGAGCAGCTCTGGGATGAACTGGAAAGACGTTTGAAGGATCATCAACCCTTCCAAAATCTGAACCAAGTTGCAGATGCTCTTTAGACGATTTACGAGCAGTTACCACAACAAATGATTGAAAATTTGGTGGAAAGCATGCCTCGTCATTGTGCCAAACATTTTTCTTATTTTTTTTCTGAAATAAATTTTATTTGCTTTTGATACTCATTTGTATTTCTTTTTAATCGTATTACAGCATTTTGAAAACAATGTGAGTTAAATTTAATAAAGGCACCTATAAACTATTTTATAAATATAAATGTTCGACAAAATAATACATATTTTTTGACTTATTTTATTTTAAAAACATGTCTCTATTTTCATTTTGAGTAGTTTATTTCTGGGACCATTGATAGGAGATCCGAAACTGATATCATATAGATATACGGACTTCTCTAAGGCGTTCGATAGACTTGATCACTGTTATCGAAATTGTACAGGTACGGCTGTTCTCTGACACTCATCCAACTTTTTTGTATCATATTTCACTGACAGGCGTCAGTATGTTATATTCAATGGTTTCAAGTCTGTGGAATACGCAGCTACCTCGGGTGTTCCACAAGGTAGCAACCTAGGTCCACTTCTTTTTACCGCCTTCATAAACGACATAGTTGAGGACATTGATATAAACTGTTTGACTTATGCGGATGACCCGAAATTATATTGTGAGATCGATGGCATCGAGGACTGTCTTCAACTCTTCCTCAATCTGAAACGTGTTGATCGATGGTGTTTTCGCAAACAATCTTCCATTGAACGCGAGTAGAAGTAATGTAATGACATACAATCTAAAAAATCGATCATTTTCGTATCAATATTTAATAATCGATATTCCACTTCAACGGCCTCTCACATTCACCCATCTAGGTGTTACTTTCGACACAAAACTTTCCTTCGTGCCACATATTGAAGCCACTATGTCTGCTGCAAACAGGATGTATGCATTCATTGTGCGAATCTCCAGAGATTTCTAGGATCTATCTACATCGAAAACCTTATACTATGCCTTCGTCAGAATATGCATCCATAATCAGGAATCCATCTCATCAGTTGTATACAGAGAAAGTTGAATAAGTACAACATCGTTTCCTAAAAATTCTGTCTTATAGATCAGACAACATCTATCCACCAATTGGATTTCCCCATGATGCATTATCAGCTAGACATGCTATGCATAGCTTGAATTGCCATCTTAATGTAATGTCAATGTACTTAGACCAACGTCTAGAGTAGATAATCCTTTTTATCTACATCTACAGTGCCTTCATTTCTAAAATTCCCACCCTAGTACTTCGTTTAGCAGGGAAAATTTGGCGTAGGCAAGAAACACGTCAATTTAGATATCGAGGGGGAAGTTTAAAACCCACTTGATAATTTTAAATGACACCCCTATCTTGTAACACACCACTTTAAAGATCTTAAAAATCCTTACTCAACCCCATTCAGAAAACTGAAATTGGTTGATCCGTTCTCGTAAAATAGGGCAAAAAGAAAATTAATTATAATAAAAAATAAAATAATGGCTATTGTAATTAAATAAATGTACCATACTTTACTAGGTATTCAAAATGTTCACCATTGGTAGCTAAGCAAATGTACAATCTATTCTCGAATTCCTGTCGGGCTTTTGTAAATGTTTCGTTATTAATTTGTCTGCATGTGTCAGTAATCCTGTGTCTTAGATCCTGAATGTTCTGCGGGAAAGTTTTGTATACTATTGTCTTCAAATAACCCCAGAGAAAGAAATCCAATGGCGTTAAATCCTGAGATCTCGCCGGCTATTTCAGAGCGCCTCTTCTGCCAATCCATTTGTCAGGATACTGTTGATCGAGCCACTGTCGGACATGCAATGCGTAGTGTGGCGGTGCGCCGTCCTGTTGCAAATGTAAATTTTGTTCATCCAAGAGCGGGTTGTTTTCTTCATCAACTTGGCGTTCTAAGGACTGTGTTATGAGTGGATCGATTACATTTTACAATAAGTTTGAATACAATTTACCAGTTGAATTTTCTTCAATTGAAATAGGGCCAATTATTTTGTTTCCTAGAATTTCAGCCCAGACGTTTATTTTTTGTATATATTGCGTATGATCCTCTCGAAACAAGTGTGAATTTTCATTATCCCAGTATCTATAGTTATGCTTATTTACAAAGCCATCAATAAAAAAGTTGATTCATCACTTAAGCAAATATTTTTTATTAAATTTGTGTCATTTTGAATTCTCGCAGTCATTATTTTACAAAATTAAATTTTCCTATCATAGTCATCCTCAATGAGTTGCTAAAGAATACTCATTTTGTAAGGAAAGAACTTGTTCAGTTTTGAAACTTTGTGTATAGAACCAACTGAAATATTTACTAACTTAGCGACTTTCGAAATGGAAGTAGTAAGCTCAACGGTGAATTGGCCTGAAATCTCATTCTGTGCGGCTTCCGTAAGAACTCTCGGCTGCTTTACTGTTTTATTGCACACAGAACCGGTCTCTTCAAAGTTTTGAAAAAGGTCTAGAACATATCGGTAACTCACATTTTGGCCTGCATGCCTTTCATTGAAAACCCGGGCTGTCCTACGAGCACACCTATCTCAGCACCATTAATAAAAATAAGTGTAAAGTGTACACCATTACGATTTGTATTACTATCAGTGCAACTGACACCACTTGACAAACAGTTTAAAATCAGAAATAGGTAATTCTGATAAATGTTTTCACCATTTAATTGTAACTGACGCAAAGAAGCAACTTTGTGCCCTTATCTTACTTTCAGCTAAAGCAAAAAACTCTGTGTGGAAAAGAGACATAAACATACCGTTATCGAGTCAGTGGTAGCGGTTCCATAAATTTTTGCATTTTGTTATAATTCTTTTTCTTTTTGCCCTATTTTACGAGAACGGATATACCAATTTCAGTTTTCTAAACGGGGTTCAGTGAGGATTATTAATATCTTTAAAATGATGTGTTACGAGATAGGGAGTGCCGTTTAAAATTATTGAGTGGGGGTAGCTAGGGGTAAGGGGCTTAACCCAAATTACCACTGGCACTAGTTTTAAACTTCTCGATATCTAAATTGACGTGTTATTTGCGTACGGCAAATTCTCCCTGCTAAACTAAGTACTAGGGGTGGGAAGTTTTGAAATAAAGGCACTGTATAATGTCTTACTGAATTCTTCCAATCATATGAGTAGTTGTTTTCAGTTGGAACACATTCGGAATTCACATCAATGTTAGTGAACCACTATCTAATTTCAGTAGCCTGGTGTTTGCGTAGCACTGTCATAGGATACTTACTTCCTAATCAAACTCAGTTACCAATTCATCCGCAAACCTTTCATAAATTTTCGCGAATGTTAGGTTCTTGAATGTCAAAAACCTTACATTGTATTATATTGTAAGTCCCAACTATGCTGAGCAATTTTTGTTCATTTTATGATTGTTCTCCAAGGCATAAAATGCATTGATAATCAGTTACTGATAATAAATTACTTCAGTCCCACTACTATAGCCGTAAATATATATTCATTTCAATCTCTTTCATATTTCATGAGAGTTTACTCTCAAAAAGTGACAATTTTTTCCGATGTTTCAATAAACGGCTGTGTGTTTTTCATATTTTGTTTTGTATGCTAGAAATTGTAGAATTTCGCCTAAATTTCATCTTAGTTTATCGACATCATCGAAAATATTTCTACCATTTTTTCCTAATCACTTTTCCATTCTCCGTGTACTAGGAAGGTTGACATTCAATTTTCTAGCATCACATTGATACTCCTGTTCCTCTAATGAAATAGTTGATGCTTTAGTAGTCTTCCTTGCTCGAAATGATTGTTAGAACGGATGAAACTTTTCTCTCACCTAACCTAACAACCGACATGTTATTCATAAAATACGAACGTAAATTTTCCCAATCTCTGCCTCATATTTTGAAAGAGCAAGATAACAAAGTCGGATAAAATATGTATACAAAAGGATAATTTTTAGTACTTCTTGACGAAAAAGCCAAAGGTGTGACTACACTCGCGAAGTCTTGTGACCTTTCTGTCGAAAGGTATTTCAATTCTCTATGCAATGATCTTGTGAATAATCAGTAACTGTGCAACCAAAATAGGACTGAAACAGCTTCAAAGTCAGTTATCACAGGTAACAGAAAGTATGTGATGTTTAGGAGAAAAAAATTGTTCACGGAATCAAGAAATTATAACCAAAAATCAAGATAAATTCGAAACTCCACTTGTTCTGTAACAAGTTGGTGCACCACCATATTTTTTCAAACCTGTTAGTGATTGGTTGAATCAGACATACCCAGGCATGTGGATTGATGGGCACAGTCCGTTGGAATGACCTGCTCGTATACCAGATTCAACTTCTCTTGAATTTTACCTTTTTGACTATATCAAATCGAAATCGGGGACCATATTTCAGAAAAATTCCAAAATGATATGAATATATTCAAAAATGGACTGTTTTATCTTCAGAGGGTTCAATAAGAACATTTTAAAAAAAAATTCGGAAGATTTTTCATATATAAGATGAATAGTATCGAAGTTTGGATGAAATGTTATCGTTTTATACCCTTGGAATTTACACTTATCTATTGCAAAAGGTGGTACCAATTTATTTATCTTTCCAATGTCAATTTATTCTGAATAATTTGAGATAATCAGATGGATTAATGAAATTTCCAGTCTCAAATTTAGACATCAACAACTCCGCGACCTGTTATCAAAATTGAAAAAACTGAAGACCATTATCAGAAAAATTTAAATACCTTTTTTTCGAAATGTCACAAGATCCATTTGCAATAAAAAAAGTTGTTATCGCATTGTCGAAGGCAAATGATGATACACTATCGAACAGATTATCAAAAAGTACTGAAAATTATTCCTTCATACAAAAATTTTGCCTGACTACTTATGTCCGCCCTGTATACATCAACATATCTAACCAATTTGATTTTTTTTTACCTCCAAGGCATTAAGTACGCTACCAAGCTAAGTCTAATAATAATGATAATATGCATGTTTATAGTACAAACATTGTTTGTTCAGCCAACAAAAACCTGAGAAAGGGTATTCTATATGCACAAGATTTCTCTTATCATTTTCGCGATATTCTTTCTCTAATTTTCCATACCTCCGAATCACTACTTTCTCAGCACCATGTATTTCTTATTTCATACCATCAATAGGTGAATTTTTTACTTTTTTCAAATTCATCATTTTCTTAGCATCACAAATGATTCTCCACATCCATTTTCGTTTCCGTTTGATACTTCTCCAAAACATTTTCAATTGTCTCTATTTTATTTGGAACATAATAAATGCCGTTTTCATGGATATTGTAAACTTTAAATTTTTCGTGGACAATTCAATGAGAATCGCAATCAATGCCTTTTTGAGACCTCAAAACTTCACAAAAGCGAAAGAGAGGGTTTGGCTACTTCTCCATCCTGATACGAAAAATGTGGGAATATCCCGGAGAAACAAAACTCAAGATTAAATGAACTAATTGTGTGTTTTTTTCTCATAATGTTATCCGTATTTGGTACTGGAGAGCCAATAAGGCAATAAGGTGTTTCACAGCGAAGCATTAAGATGTCTACCAGTGAGGATGATGGTGTTCCATATGAGTGAAATTTGCTTCTTCTATCAATTACATTGTGTAGGAATCCTGTTATTGATATCTGATTCGATTCCATTGCGAATGTTTGGAAAACAAACGGAATAGAAAGGATGTTTTTCGTATAATTCAGCGTTCATATAAAAGTAATTGTCATCGCCCTACCATATAAAAATAATTGTTTCAAAAGTATTTTTTTGTGTGATTCAATGTTCATAGGAAAACAGCTGTTTCAATTCTTCAATTAACGAAACACTTGAGTATGAAGTGTCCAGTTTCATCGGAAAAATTGCCAATTTTCAATCCTGAAAAAGCAAGTTGAGTATTTTCCCAATAATATGCGTTCAAATTCATGATGATAATTTGTCAGGTATGAAAAAATTTCACCAAAGAGTCATTTAAAGCAGTTTTCTAAATCTGTAGCATAATATTTGAATGAAGATATTGGGAAAAACTTCGAAAGCCGTTACTGCCTGTTGACACAACACAAAAAATGATCTTATTCGCTTTTTCTACTACCTTGAAATCTATCAATCTTTCAAACGCTTATTAAAAATTTGTATGGAAGCTCGAAGCGATCGAAAACATGAATATACATTATGAATTTTGGCAGTAAGCAATCACTTTTCGCATAACTCATGGCGGAAATATTTTTTCGGGAGCCTGCTTTGCTGGGATAAATTTGAGAGATGGAGTGAATATTGACGTTGAAACGACACAAGAAAAATAGAAACTTGCTTTGATGAAGGCAAAAGTAAATATAGCCACCACTGGATACTATTCCAGAAATGTCGTGAATTTTGAATAGAGCTTTTGTGTAAATGAAGAGAATGTATGATTTGATCATGTGGATGATATAATGTATTGTTCCAAACGGAATGAAAATATTATCATCACACAGAAGATTGAAGAATTGAAATATTCAGGAAATATTAGATAATTATTCGATATGAATAATTGTTTTTCTGCTATAAAAAAGTAAAACAATTGTTTCCAATTGTTCAATTTTTTTATGTGAATGTTCATATTTTCAAGTCTGGAAAAATGGAAGAGGCGATATTCATTACTGTATTTTCGGGTGTATAACATTTCACAAGCTGAAAAACAAACAAAGCTAAATAAATGATTTAACAAATTATAATGACGTGTCAACTAGAAGTTCACTTCAAAATGTTACTCTGTAATGTAAACCACTGAAGAGTTCAATCAGTTAGTAACTTGTTGTATAAATTTTGCCTACACATGAAACACCCAACGAGAAAAATTGATTTTTTATACTTAGCTTCCGTTGAATCATTGACGTTTGGAATGATATACTTTTTTTTCGATCACTGATGAACAACGATCAATTGAAAACAGCTAGATTTCATTTGAAACAAGTTGGATAAAACTACTGGTACTAGTTACTTGAATGTGATTTATATGTAAAAAAATCATATATTTGAATCGAAAGAGCCTAAGAACCCTTCTAAAATCTACTCCGATCTACTATACTATAATTATGAAGTATCTGCCACCACAATAATGTGGAAATATGTAGATGAATAGGTATGAGGAATGAATTATATGAGTAACACTAATAAGCTAAACCATATTGAAGAGATTATGCCACTCCGGAGTACTAGCTTCACTTCAACATATGGTAGAAATATAATCCCAAAGGAAGTAGGTCGCGTTTAGAAAAAGATTTTCAGTCTGACTGCCTTAGCCCTCTTCTTTCCTGAATTTCATAAAAAACGATGCGAAGATCATGGAATTCACAATGAAACACTAGTAATCACTTTCTGTGGCACTGTCGCAAAATAATTGAGTTACTGATTACGGTTTCGATCTCACTGTAACGTTTTCCTGGGGGTTTGAAAATAATTGACTACACTGTATAGTTGAACTGCTACATTGACAATACAACAGTAACCATTCAACTGAAAATTCAAACTGATTCAGATGTATATCGCCTTATTACAACAATTCGTACCACCCTTTCAACTTAACTTCCCGATCTGTATGTTGGTAGTATTTATATATTGTACTTGAAGCTGATAGGGAAGTCTCTGGAAGTTTCTCGAAGCGACGCGACTTCTAGAATGATCGCGAAGTGCAAGTCGAGTTGAGCGTGACCATGGCCAAATCACAATCGGCTGATGATGACCAGCGGCGGCCGACGTTACTTTTTTCAGGAGATGATTTATAACATTACTCCTTTCCAACTCGACGTGAAAATTTGCAGCTTTTCTTGTGAAGAATAATGAATTTGTCGTGGTGATTGAACAAAACCAAATTTATCGAATTTTTTTATTTTCCCACCTTGTGCTGATTAGTTAAATCTTTTTGAGTCTTCATTTATGACAGTTCAGCTTGTTTACAATGTTTGAATGAGCAGCATTCAACTATTTCAGTCTTATATGCAACTTCCAAAACATTTTCGAAAAGTAGTTGGATAATAATAACTCTATGCTTAAAGACAAAAGAGTTAGATTCTATGGTATACAATTATTTTGTGAAATCTGATTTTTTCAGTTTACTTTGCCATTCCCATTAAATTCCAATTATATTTTAGTCTATTTCGATTTCTCTGATGGTCATATTTCATGCCACACAGAATGTCAAATATTCTATACTGTTTTGTTGAGAGTTGAAAATATTCGACAAGCATATGCGACATACTCATCCAATTATCGCTATTATTCATATAATTAGTATATAGAAATCAATGTTTGCAAAATTTTGCGGTGGACCTCTCAAACAGATGAATATAACAATAATAAATGAATTCACATGGAACCACTATTTGTACTATTTGTTTTTTGGGTAAATGGCTGAGCCTTCGAACAATTCATATTCAATGAATACATTCATTATAATTGATTTGCTGTGATATCCAATAAATGACAATTCTGATACTGTGGAATTTCAATTTACGAAAATACTTCGAATTTCAAATCAATTCGTAAATTTGTTTATTCAAAGTTTTAACATGTAATGTCAATGTTATAAAGTACTTTTCTGAAATATTCAACGGTGTTATTGTTGTCCAAATTTCAAATAATGAAATGGAACGATAATGGATGGAACTAGCCCATTGAAGATTATTCTGAAATTATTGACACTCATCAAGCACACGATAAAAATGACCGAGAGATTTTTCCTTGCGTTGCGATGTATTTATTTAAGTTAACCATACGTTGATAAAATCATTTCTCTAGAAAGATTTTGTGTTCAATTTCATTTTTGTTGATTTTATCCCTATCAACATTATAAGCAGCTCAATATTCTGATGAGAAGACTTCATGGCTTACAACAATTTTTTTTCCGTTTTGCGACAAAATTATTAACAAGTTAATCTCGTATGCATCAATTTACTCGATCGATATGTGTTTGAATCTAAAATATTTGGTATTTTGGTCAGAAATTAATTTACCACTTGATATAATCACAAAACCAGAGGTTGAGAAATTTTATCTCTAATTAGTATTGAAATGTTAGAGCGGCGCTAGAGTAATTATGTGGCTATTGATGGAGATTACGATGATGAATAAAGCCCAGGAATTTTCAGCCCATGTATTAAACCCGGAAAATTCAAACAATTTTTTAGACATCGACCGTAAAAGCCTACACACCATGATTTATTTCAACTTCTTCACAGTTTCGTAGCAACTCCCTGAGTGAAGCTTAGTACACAAGCTAGTAATTTATAATAATGACTTTTGGAAGTGAAAACTTCTTTAACGGCGTTGTGCACTTTTGTGATGGGTGAAAAATGTGAAACTCACGTCAGGACACGTGACCTGATGAAAAATTCGTAATAAGGGGGGAGAGTAGACTGCCGGCGCGGCGTAGCAGAGAAAGTGTCCTCCTCTCTTTCTACCACGCGGCGAAAATGTATGCCTGCGCCTGCTGTTTCGTTTAGGCGGCGCAGGGCGCTTGCGCTAATGTGAGTGTGTGTTTGTATTACAGCGTACTACGCGCATTCAGGGTGTCGTTATTGGTTCCCAAGGAATATTGAAGATAAAGCAAGGCATAGATTTGTATAACATCGTTCATTGTGTTTAATAAATTTAGGAGAATAAAACTAGTCAAGGTATCATCCGGTGTCAGCATAGAAAAAATGTGTCAATGGGTGTCAGATTCATTTTTCAATTAATATAATTTCAATTTTCAGGTTAGGTTTCGATCGAGTCTACAGTACTGCCTGACGAAATTATTAATATAGATACATATAAACTGACACATTATAGATGTAATATTTGTAATATGTTTACACTTTATAGGACTAACCTCTATTTTTATGATATCACAATAAGCACATGTGCGGTGTAGTTTTACCAAACAAATAATTTCGAATGGAAATAAATGAAATAAGATAATAATAAGTAATCTTCGTTTTTCAGAGAAGATTTAAGTTTTCACTTCTGCCGGCACTTCCGGAGTGCAACTCATTTTTTTTTCTGATCGATTCGGCCGTTACTTGATGAAGATCCATAGTAATTTCATAAACTACACCTTACGATATAATCTTCACAAACTTCATTTTCAAAAATATATCACGACATATTTCGCTATCATAGTAGCTGTTTTTTTCACTATGAAGAAAAACACATCTATCTAAATTCAACACTAAACAAAAAATTGAATTTATTTCCTCGTGCGGAAGTTTTGATTTTGCGGTAACCTCCAAGATATCAATTTGATATAGAGATATCATAGAGGGCAATCATAGTATGCATGAAATGCTTCAGGTGAGTAATGCAATTATTTCATCAGTATCATCATCGTATCCTTCTGATATACAGTGTGCCCGCAAAGTATGGAATAAATTTTATATTTCAAAAAAGAAAAGTGGTTTTACAAAAACCTGAAACATGTCGATTTTTATTTTTAATATTCTACATTTTACAAAAAAATTTCATTATACAGGGTAATCTATATTATTGTGATGATGTCATCGGTAATTTATTTAATTCAACACCCTGTATTGGTATCAGTTTCAGATAATCCGTAACGAGCTGATTCCGAAAAAGTATGATATTTGGGGTCTAACGAACAGAATTTGAAAGATGTGTGCTTAGAAAATAAATTTTATTGATATTTAATGAAAGTAGAAATTAATTATTTCATATTTTCTTCTGATGATTAAGTTAACAATGGGAAAGTAATCCAGTAATAAAAACACGAGTTTATTTTGAATGTTCGAACTGTAGTCCTTGCTGTAGTTGACAGCAACCGTATTAACAAGTATTTCGTATTAATTTAAAAAAACTAGGCGGCTAGTTTTATTTAGTTTTTGTGAAATGTCATTATTTCGATTGACGTTCAGTAACTGTTAAATAGGACACTAATTGTTGTATCGATTCCTGAATTCTATGTAGTATTTGGCTTTCTACTACTCCATCTTGATACAAAAATGTGGGAATCTTCCAAAGAAAGGAAGGAAGCAATCATTTTTTTTAAAAAATGCAATACCACTAAACATAGATGTGTAGATCATTCAAAGAAGTAACTTTCAGACACAAAATGGAAGAAAAAGGCCTTCCGAAACAGCTACTTCCATATAGACATTGAATTACACGAAAGAAAAAATTCTTTCGAAACAAATACTTCTATATGGACACTGAATTACACTTTTTTCTACTACTGAATTCACTTTT
>WOGR01006424.1:0-13091 GCA_015342045.1 Leptinotarsa lineolata | reverse complement strand
GCATATCTAACCGTGATACGGAAAGAAATAAACAAAACAACTAATATGGCTTTTAAATGTCAATATTCCTATTTATTTTTGTTGGGTAGTGTTACCGAAGACTGTTCAGGGGTATCCCAGATCTGTGAAAATAAGAATAACAATTTAAATAATGGGTATGTTATAGTTCACAACTTGAAATTGAAAGTGGAAAGATTTATTTTGTGTTCAGATTGTGTCACAAACAATATGAAATTAATTATGGAAAAACGGAACGTTACAAGATGTTAATATGTCAGTAATCGAATAAACGTATTCCTCTTCATTCTTATTATACTCGTATTATTTTTTTAGCAGATTTGTATCCCATTAGCTGCGGATGAATTCGAAACATTTTGATGCAGTTTACACCCAAAAGTGTGACTGTTGAATGTGAACTGTTGGATGTAGTTATCGGGCAAATGATAACGCTCATTGTATCAATTGCATAACTCTTATATTCTTTATTTCCACTATTAGATGTGTAATTACATTAAATCAAAATAACCACAATCAAATTCACAACAAAACATCATAACATTCAATGATTTATTCCAATAATCTTATAAAGAACCCGAATTCATCATTAAGTATGCCGTCATTCCCGTTCCATACGAATTACAGTCCTTTCATTCACAGACTTTGTGGAATTTTCAATAAATAGTGGGTTAATGTTAGCACAATACTCCCGAATGTTATTCTCTAAATATTGTTTGCAAATGGTTTGTGCTTGTACAATTTTTATTTCAGATAACCCTATAGAAAAAAGTCCATCTGAGATAAGTTTGGCGATACTGGTGGCCAGTAATCTTCCCAATCTCATCCTATCACTTTGCTCCTAAACATCTGACTGAGACATTGTTCCACTTCAACCGGTGCCTCGTCAAGTTGATAACATAAATTTCGTCTAACACGTATAGGCAGATTATCCAAAATTTCAGACAACTGATTCATAATGAAATGTCTGTACATTTCTCTAGAAAAATATGGTCTGATTATTTAGCTATATAATAACCCACACCATATATTTGTCCTGAATGAATATTGGTCACAGAACTCTATTACAAAATTTGGATTACTGTTGGACCACCAGCGACAATTTTGGGAACTAATTGTTCCGTTCGACGTGAAAGTTGCCTCGTCTGTCCATAAAATTCTGTAAAGGAATGCAATATCACTTTCTCTCTCACCTTGGAACAAAAATGAAAATCCTACTCGAATATCGAAATCTCTTTCTTTAAGAGTGTGTATGAAGTTTGGCTTATAGGGATGGAATTTATTTTTGTGCAAAATTCTGCCCACAGTTCCTCTGGTAACCCCTGTATCTTCACTAATACTTCTAATACTAAATTTTTTGTTTTCAACAACGCTCAAACAAACATTGAGTCGTTCTTCGTTATTATACTTTATTGGACTATATGGTTTCTTGAAACGATTGTCCTTGGATCCAGTTTCTTTGAATGTTTTTAATATCCTTTACATAGTACTGAAGTGAATATTACTTTCTACTGACTCAATAACGGTATGTTTCTGACACTTTTTACACAGAGTTTTTTGCTTTAGCTGAAAGTGAGATAAAGGCATACAGTTGCTTCTTGGCGTCAGTTACAATTAAATGGTGAAAACATTCATCAGAATTAATTATTCCTGATTTTAAACTGTTTGTCAAGTGGTGTCAGTTGCACTGAAAGTAATACAAATCGTAGTGGTGTACACTTTAGAAGAAAAAACTGAAATTATTTTTATTTATGGTGCTGAAGATAGGTGTACTCGTAGGACAGCCCGGGTTTTTGATGAAAGGCATGCAGGCCAAAATGTGAGTCACCGATATGTTCTAGACCTTGTTAAAAAATTTGAAGAGACCGATTCTGTGTGCAAAAAAGCAGTAAAGCAGCCGAGAGTTCTCACGGAAGCCGCCGAGATTGAGATTTTAGGCCAATTCGCCGTTGAGCTAACTGATTTAATTTCGAAAGTCGCTAAGTTAGTAAATATTTCAGTTGGTTTTAAAACTAAACAAATTTATCCTTCACAAAATGAGTATTATTCAGCAACTCAGTGAGGATGACTGTAATAAGAGAATTGAAATTTGTGAAATAATGACTGCGATAATTCAAATTGACCCGAATTTGATATAAAATATTTGTTTCAGAGGTGAATCAATTTTTTTCTCAATGGTTTCATAAATAAGCATAACTGCAGATACTGGGATAATGAAAATCCACATTCGTTTCTAGAGGATCATGCGCAATATCCACAAAAAATGAACGTCTGGATTGGAATTCGGGAAAACAAAACAATTGGCCCTATTTTCATTGAAGAAAATTAAACTGTTCAATTGTATTTAAACTTATTGGGAAATGTAATCGATCCACTCACAACACAGTCCTTAGAACACCAAGTTGATGAAGAAGACAACCCGTTCTTGGATGAACAAAATTTACATTATCAACAGGACGGCGCACCGCCATATTACACATTCCATGTCCGACAGTGGCCCGATCAACGGTATTCTGACAAATGGATTGGCAGAAGAGGCGCTCTGGAATGGCCGGCGAGATCTCCGGCTTTAACGCCATTGGATTTCTTTCTTTGGGGTTATTTGAAGGCAATGGTATACAAAACTCCCGCAGAACATTCAGAATCCAGAACATGCAGATAACGAAACATTTACAAAAGTCCGACAGGAAATCGAGAATAGATTGTACTTTTGATTAACTACCGATGGTGAACATTTTGAACACCCAATGAAGTAAGGTACATTTATTTAATTGCAATAGCAATTATTTCATTTGTTATTATGATTAATTTTCTTTTTGCCCTATTTTACGAGAACGGATCAACCAATTCCAGTTTTCTAAACAGGGTTTTGTGAGGATTTTTAAGATATTCAAAATGATGTGTCATAAGATAGGGGGTGCCATTTAAAATTATTAAGTGAGGGTAGCATGGGTAAGGGGGTTGAACCTAAAATACCACTGGCACTGATTTTTAACTTCCCACTCGATATCTAAATTGACGTGTTTTTTGCCTACGGCAAATTCTCCCTACTCAATGAAGTACTAGGGGTGGGAAATTTTGAAATGAAGGCGCTGTATATGTTCTGGAGACTGTTGCTGGTTGAATCAAAATTTTTCACCGATATTCAAAGTATCACTAATAACCTTATTTGAAGTTGGCGCTTGCAGAATCGTTCAAACCTTCAGAAATGTGTCTTGAAGCTGCAATTTATGTGTGATACAAGCCTATGATAGAACTTGAATTATTACTCGGACTGAGCTGTTATCTAATGATGATGCAGCTCCTTGAATTTTTCAAAACGAAACTGAATATGATGGTTACTTCCTCTTATATGTATATGAGAAAATACTGAAAAATATATTATTATCAATGAGAACTTTATGTAATTCGTATTCGGGTGACACACTGGATTTGGTTACATGAATATAAAATATGAAACAAAACACGAAATAAATTAGTGTCGGGTGGAACATTGGAATCATAATAGATATGGATTTGTTTGAAAAATATGACACATATTTCATTATGAAATAAAAATGATTGAAAGATCCATCATCGTATCATTCAACAAGTTATGATTTGAACCAATACAAAAATGACAAAAATAGCTACAAACTTGGTATTCCACTCACTTTAAAGAAGAGTTAATTTTTTATGAAAATGACCTGTGGGTGCATCATCGTTTCTCTAGGAATCTAAACATCAAATCAGTTCATTCTTCAGAAAAACAAGCTACCGCTATCGTGTAACATTCAAAAGTCGTAAGAAAATTGAATATTTGATTTGTTTTTCGATCTGGTATGAAATGTAAATTAGTGGGGCTTTGAATAGCTTGCCATCAACTATTCGTCAATTTCTGAAATCAAACTTGTATGAAACATATAGTTCTATTTTATCTTTGTAATTCGTCGAACTTCTTTCATTAACAGCCTTGTGATATAAATTGCACTGCGAATTTTTTCACTCTTTGATTGATGTTCATCTTCAAGGACTTGTTGGAATTTTCCTCATATTTCATTTGACATTTTGCAATGAAGTAGGTACTGATTGGTCCAGTGTAAAATTCACCTTGTTATATAGCTGATGTATATGAATTCCTTATCTGTACAGGTAGTTTAATTTGTGTGTTAATAACAATTGCTTTTGACCTACATCTAGTGTTTCAATTCACCTCTAAAAACCTTCGTGAGAATCTTTTTTTTCAGCCATTCATCGTCTGCCATATCATACCATTTCCATTAGTAAGAATATGAAAAATTTACAGAAAAGGTTATAAATGAATAAATGGCCAGAAATTATTGAAAGTGTGAACAGTGTGTCTCACTTACATCGAACTATCCCTGTACGTACTAGAAAACAAATTCATCGCTTTTTGAAATATCATCGGAGTTGAAGATCAACTCAATTTGTAAAATATTCTATCAGGAATTTTCATAAAAAATAATTTGAATTGTTTTTTCATTATGGAAAGTTTCGGTAATGCATATCCTCACTAGGTATTGGTAGGTATTGGAAATTACAGGTTTTGACTTTCTACTTCTTCATAGCCCTATCGAAACAACTACTTTCATATAAACATTGAATTGTAGTAGAGAAAAAAAATAATTTCGAAACAAGTACTTTCATGTGAACATTGAATAATTGAAAATATAATTACTCCTATTCAGTTTGTACTCCAAACTTCCGTTATGGAATTGAATCAGATATCACTCATAGGATTGCTGCATAATACAGTATATGGAAAAGTTCCATTCCACTTACATGGAACACTTTCATCCTCAGTAGCGCTCATTAATGTTTCGGAATGAGGCACTAGTCTTGTTATCCAGATTGGTGCTAAAGAGGCAATTAGGCAAGTTTCTAATTCCGAACCATTGATGTCCGTCATTGATTATGCCAGTTACTGTTTAGCAATCCTGTTGATGATATCTGATTCAATTCCATAAAGAATGTTTGGAGTACGAACCTAATTGGAAAAAGTGTTGTATCTTGAATTTCATCTCAGTTATTGATTGTGTGGAGTTGTTCTCAGTTGTCTCGACCCCTTTGTGTTTGTTTGATATATATGTCAGTCATATGGATCATATGTACCATTTCTCTTTCCCAAACGATTGGTTTTTATTAGGTGTTCCAATTCAAGAAATGATTTCAAAAATGTTTTTTACTCAGTCATTTCATTAGTATTCTGTAACTCTATAATTTTTTTTGTACATTGTTCTCCATCACTATGAACCAAACTAGCAATTGTATGTTTCATAATAGTTTCGAAGAAATGAATAATTAAACTGTATTTCTCCCAAAAATGTTATAAATGTATTTGTGAAACAGCTATAAGTAGAAAATTGGCATCGTTTTATTGAACATCATAGTCTTTATCGATATTTTGAAAGGCCTTTCACAAACACTACGAAAGTTTAATAAACATTTCGGTAGTTACTATAAAATTTTTCTAACACTCTCAAAATGTAGTTTTGTAAAGAAACCTATGAAATAATTGAAAGTAAGCATTATTGGATATAATTCAGCCTCAAACGATAACAATAGGATAAAGAAGTGTTCAAAATGTTTCCTTGAATGCGAAAGAAGTAATTTCATATTGAACACCAGGAAAATATTATAGATATGTCACCAACTGAAAACTAACAAACAGAAAGGTTGAAGCCATTCCAATAATTTCACTTTTGTTCTTACAAAAACATTAAAGACATTTTTTGTGCTTCAAATATTTATATATAACTGCGAATTGAATTTTATTGACTATATATAGCCTATTGTCAGAAAAATTTAAGCGTCCCACTACTAATACTCTATCGACGTATTAATTTTCAAGTCGCACACTCAACTGAGTTTGTTTTAATCAACTGAATTCAAGTTAGTAATTCGAGGGTATACATATATGGTGCTCCACTTGAATCGACGGATTCAAATCATCAACAACCTTTTTCTGTTTTTAGCAAGAACAATATTGAAGCACTAGGTTATGTGGGTCTTCGTATAAAACGAACCACTTTTCTCATTTTTGTTTTTTCAAATGACCAAAATAACACGACATTATTAGGTATACAGTTATTGGGACGCTAATCAAATAAAACTGAAAAATTTTACTCCATTTGACGACCTCTAAATTCAATGTCCGCTGGTTCTTCTCAAATGTTGCATTTTATTCTCAGCGATAGCAAATAAATATTCGCGAAAGCAATTTGATTTTTTAACAGTTATTTCATTGTTTTGGAATTGTAATAAATATATCATTCTATAGAATAGAACACAATGAAAACATAAGTTATAAAATTTCAAACCAGTTTGCAAATTTTCGGTATATTTTACAACTGTCAAGCATTTCACAATCATGCACAAAAGTAAATGTACGTAATGGCCTCCAAAGCTGTCATTATTGTGGATTTGTCTATGGTCATCAGTGCTACCAACCACTAAATATTTATATTATTTTCGTTCAGGAATTGTAAAATAACAGTAGTGTCCATTTCAAAACGCGACCGTTCCATTGCTTATCTCCTGTGCGCCCCGTCTCTAATATTTTTTAGGGCAAAACAACCGCAGCTATACGAATACTCAATTACTTTTCAATCAACCCTAGTGAATGAACAATGTCATGTAATTACGTTATTTGTTCTATTCAGCTTTAATAAAATCAGTAATTTTCATTCCATTTCTATCTATATCTATTTACATGATTCAGGTACTTTTATTTTCAACCAACTTTACCAAATGAAAAATATTGGAAAACAATGGAATGGACCCAAATCATCGTTTTCTATTTTATTGGACCTTATACGAGTATCTATGGATACCTATTAATAATTATCAGGTTTTCTACTTGTAAAACATATGTTTCTATCATTTCTGGTGAATGAAGAATATCAGAGAACTATGAAATGGATTATTTATTATAATTTTCAATATGTTTTGCTCAACCAAATTCAAAGATATTATTTCAAACTGCCAAATGAGATTTGTAGTTGAAATCTTTCATAGAATATCATGAAGACTGAATGAAATTAAATATCATAAGATATATGTCAGTTAGGTATTATTAGAGTACTCGTTTGTATTCCGGATCCGTACTGTAAAATTCACCTATAACGTTAACTACTATATTGGTTGAATTCAGTTATAATAATGTGAGCATTGAATTGGAATCTACGACAAGTTGCTATAGCAATACCGATTAAACATAAACAAACCGTTATTCGACTTCTTTTGATCATGTGCTTTCACTGTGTATGTGTGAACTCAAACCCTATACGTTTCGACTTAGTGAACATTATTTGACATTATCGGAAAAATATTGTATTCAAAATGGACATAATCTCAATTGAAAATTCGAACTCAGTTGCCAACAATCTTAAAAAAGATGTGACCAAAACGAATAAAAAGAGCTCACATTTGTACTATCAAGAGAGGAATTTGAAAATCATTGTGAGAATGATGACAATTATTGTAAGTAATGATATAATTTTTTCCCAATTATTTTTCCAGCCCAAATCAACCTTGTCGAAAGAAACCCTTGTGATCTACTTGTACGGAAATAACTTAACAAGTATCGAAAACTTGAATGGATATCCAAATTTGACAAGCCTCTATCTGCAAAATAATAATATCACTGAAATAAGAAACTTACAATATCTCAAAAAATTGAAAAAACTCTACGTAGGTCATAATAATATCAGCGTTATAGAAGGGTTGAATAATCTTGTATCTTTGGAGGAATTGCATATCGAGAAACAGGCTTTACCAAATGGAAGTTGTTTATGTTTTGATCCCCGGACAATTTTCGCTATTTCAGTAAGTAGTTTTTCAAAATAATGAATCTTAGACTAACTAACAACTGATATGATTTTCACAAAATGATTAGAATTCATTTCTGTTGAAAACTTAGAAATATTTTGATCCATTTATGGCCACTTGGAGTCTTTTATAACCTAATGACTCTCATAAATCTCAATCACCCCAATATCAGAGACATTCAGAAAGTTATTGTACGAACAAGAAAAATATATACCCTTCATCACGATGTTGAAGATAAACTCCATATCGTATGTTATTAAAGTTGTATGTAGAAGTTATTTCTACAATCGTAATCAATTCATTTTTTTTCATATAATAGTGGCTGCATAACACAAACTTCAATATCAAGTGTTATTTTGTGAATTATACCAGAACAATATTACCGGTTTTCGAAGCGCGTTTCGGTTGTCATCATCAGAAGATGACTGAAACTTTGACTTTCAGTCATCTTCACTTGGTTAACGGTTAGCGCATCGAGAGATAGCATTTTTGTTCTATTGGGGAAAAAGTGTTATCATAAGATGGATTTGTCTATCTTGAGGAAGGCAGTTGTACTAGAAAAATGTCATACCGAGTAAAATTCTCAACATCCAGCATACTGATTATGCAAAAACTGTCAGTTAATTTCGAAAAAGTATGTTTCTTTTTCTTTTTCAAAATATCAACTCAAAAATTTTGCTAAATTTGATGCCCATGTCCTGTAATTCAAATGGAATGGCAAGTCAAGTGTAGTGTCGAAACCAATACACTGAATTCTTATTTTTTCCAATTAGTCATTGATATACAATAAAGAGAGAGTTGAATAGGTTGATGATAAAAGTATTCGATAGATATTTTTCGACAGCCACTGGCACGAAACGTTCTTTCAGAAAGTTGGAGAGCCATACAGAAAAATGATCCGACAAGTCATAGCATCCAACTTTTGCCAGCAAACCCTCATGCAGCACACGGTCAAAGGCCTTAGAAATATCAACCAAACAGCTTTTGACTCTTCATGTTTCTCGATTGTGTTATTCCAAATATATGTGACATATGATAAAAGGTCGCATGTTGATATTTGTTTTCGAAAGCCACATTGATGATCGCTCAAGATATTGAAGTCTTCCAAATGTTCAAGGATATTGTGGTTGACTGCTATCTCCATGATTTGATATTACCTATAGCAAAGCGACTGGTCTATAATTATTTGGAAGACGACGACATGAAGTATTTTTTGCACATTTCTCGTCGAGAGAATCAACTCCTCCTTTATTGGCATTGTAGTAAACCATTATTTCAAGTTTGTTCGTCTCTGGATCAGTGGAAATCCGATCATGCATCGTGGAGATAAGTACAGTTGCTTTATTCTTCTTTCCTACATATGAGATCATAGTAGATTGTTCACGGAAACCATATAATGTTAATCCGACTTCCCTTCCTTTATTGGGTAAAAAAGATGGGGGTATTTCTTTTTTGTTTTTTTTCACCGTTTCAACGTAAGTGAGATTTTTCTCCAGTAAGATATCTGCCAATTCCACTGAGGAGAACCAGTTGTCTGCCGTAACATTGCGGTTGGTCCCAAACAAAGGCCGTGCAAGGCGTGAGACCGCTTGCGTTGACTTCGAAAATTCCTTGAATTCGGGATCAAGTTCGGTCCCATCAGAATCTTTTGCTGTATTCAGTTAAGCACAGTCCGTAAGACGGACTGTGCTTAACTAAATACTGAATATTTCTCAGACGTCGTTTACCCAAATTTACTCCCAGTTGAATGATAGGTGGGGCACCAGTATTAGGTGTATAGTGTTCTAAGCTTTTGAGAAGCAGCCTTTGCAATTCCAGCAACATGATTGAGCCATATTGGTGAACATATTGGTGTTCATTTTAACAACCAACACCCCAATTCGAAATCACTTCTAGATCCTCATCAGAATATGTAAATATTTTCCTGCAGATACATTGAACAAATCAATTCAAGTTGTAAGTATGTATGCTCGCTTCTTCAAATATTGATTTTATGTTCAAAAATTCGACTGTGTCAAATTACACCCATCGATTTTCTAAAATGCATTCAAAATCCGATAATAATTCTCTAGAACTGAAATGGTGAAAATATTAATTAGTTATACCTTCAATTTCATTGTAGCCCAAAAAACGGCTTCCTACAAGTCTGGATTTAAATGTATTTATTTATGTAGCGTATGGCTACATTCCAGGTAAGTATGTAACAAAAGTAACATTTTCATTTCACATTTCTTAACATTTCACAAACAAACACTAAGGTTACGAATATATTCTATTGACTTTCTTGTCGCAATCAGGAAATCGGATGGGTTGCCACTAGAGAAATTAATTGGAAAGTCCTCTATCAGGTGTTTAATAGTCTGTCTTTCAGCGCCGCAGTCACAATTTGAGGAAGGTACTTTTCTCCACCTGGAAAGTGAGTTGGAGCATCTACCGCAATTCATCCTTATTCTATTATTTGTTGTCTAGATTCGTCTTGATGATAAAAACCAAAAAGCATATACCAAATTTAAGCTGTAAAATCAATCACATAAAGAGATGTGGTCCAGTCTTGAGACTATTGTGGGATTTAAGAAAGATCTCAATGATTTAGATTTATCAGATGAGTGGAATGTGAATGAAATCTTCTTAAATTCCGTTCCTAAACTGACTCCTGATTATAACACGAAACATTTCTACGAGCATAATATAAAAAAATCGGTACGAACAACTCCCACGTTTCAGTCAGTATCTGAAATCGATATTCTAAATATAATAAAAGGTATTAAAAGTAAAGCTGTTGGACCAGATGGCATCAATATTCTTACATTCAATTTGTGCATACCATTTTTTTACCGTATATCACCTACATAATTAACTTCTATTTATTGAATTCTGTGTTTCGTAAATATTGGAAAAAATCATTCGTTACTCCATTGCCCAAAGTGACTAATCCACAAATGTTGCAACACTTGCGACCGATAAGGGTATTGCCAACTTTATCAAAGATTTTAGAGAAAGCTATTATTATTCAACTACAAAGTCATTTGAATAAAAATTCCATAATATCCTCATTACAGCCTGGATTTAAATCTGGTCACAGTTGTACATGAACACTATTGAAAATCTCAGATGATATTTTGGCAGCTCTTGATAGGCGTAAATTAACTGTGTTGTTCTTCTTTGACTACTCTAAAGCATTTGGCACCTTTAATCATAATTTACTCTTTGCGATCTTATCATATAGTGGTTTGGACATCAAAGCTGTAGATTTATGTCAATCTTATTTATCTGAGAGAAGCCAAGCTGTAAAATATCAGGAAAGTATATCAAGCTGTGAGTATCGGAGTGCCCCAAGGATCAGTATTGGGACCCATACTCTACTCTATTTATATATAAAACTTCCCAGATATTTTCACAGCATTACTACGCTGACGATACTCAGTTATACATGTCTTTTTCCTTGGATGGAATGAAGCAAGCGGTAACTGCTATTAATTATGACTTACATAAACTTCATATATTTTCAATTAATCATTGTCTACAAATAAATGCATCCAAGACTAGTGCAATCAATTTTGGAAATAAAGTTGATTCACAGGTTTTCAAATAAGAATACTCAGTCAGCAAGCTGTAATACTACCTCAAATCAAGACCATTGATTGTAATACTTATTGTATTAAAAACTGTCTCACCGTTTCCAATTTGATTGAAAAACTGAATTTTGATGAAATTAAGAATATTAGTTCATCGTTTGATTAAAATAAATTTTTTTGCCCCTTCACAGTTCTTCAGGGCCTTTTTTAAATTCAATAATTGTTTGGATCCTTAAAGTTTATTCATTGTGAAACAAGTCAAAAATTAATAGAATTGGGAGCATGGCTACCTGGGTTCTTTAATGTTATTGATGAATTTTTCCGCACTAACATAGATATACAGTGGAACGTGTGAACATGGCTGACGTATATTAATTTGAATTATGCGGAGAGACAAAATAAAATAATTCGAAATCTGGCAGACTCGGCAGGCGTAGCAGACGTAGCTAATGGTTACGGCAGTCGTTTGTCATCCTTTCCATGTTTCGGAGTCGGTTGAAATTGCTTCGCGAATTCAATTAATGCGTTTTTGAATTACCATTGTTTTTATAGCTCGTTAAGGAGAAGTTGAGTCCAAAAATTGAGCGGTAATTAGAGGGAGTTGGTGGAAAATATAAGGCAGTTGGAGAAATGGTTACTCACAAGGTGTAAAATATTAATACCCATATTAAATGCTTCAGTAATGATTAAAAAATAGCCGTTTTTTATGAAAAATTATTGTTTTGATTTTTTATTATTCATGAAACTTTCGGTAAAACTTACTATGAAACAATATTTTCAAGCGTACCTAATATGCAGAAATTCAACAAGTTTACACAAGTTCGGCTGAAAAAATATTTGCATCGTTCGCAACTTCATAAAAACTTGTAAAAACTTAACGCATACTCAATCTAATCATCAGTAATAATTCTGTTTCTTCTGAGGCTGATGTGGTAGACATTTTTAACTATATTAGGTTTCAGCAGAAAGAAGTTGGAAGGCTGCATTACAAAGCATTCTGTATATCTTCAAAAGTAAAACTAGTGAAACCAGACATATCACGAATCCAAGTGGAGCATGTCTAGTTGACATGCAGAAAGTAACGAGGAAAGAAGTGGGCGGCTATTTAAGTAAACAAGTAGTCAACTAAACCGCATAAATAGGTGGAATTATACCATTAAAAAAATAGGATTATTTTCATTTTTTTTCATCATTATTAATTCATCAATTTCTATTTTGTCTCTTTCAAAGTAGTCCTCCTTATAATCTCACTTCACAGTGGGAAAGGCACCACCCACTATTTCCACACAATGCCGGACAACGTCTAGTCAAGCTAATTCTGAAACAGCTCAATATCAACAAGCCGTCTGGTCCTGATGTAGTGCTTGTCATCGTACTTAAAATAAACTCGCACCAGTATTTTGTAGACTCTTCAACCTTTCTTACAAGAAAGGTGTTTTCCTTCTTGCGTTCTGCTTATTCCCGAAAAGGTCAAGAAGAATCTTCCAAATCTTCCAGTCGCTTTGCTATCAGTGGTATCAAAAATCATGGAGAAAGTCGTAAACCACCATATCCTCAAATATTTGGAAGGCTTCAACATCTTGAGCGACCATCAATATGGCTTTCGGAGACAAAGATCAACAGGCGACCTTCTATCGTATGTCATTCATATTTGGAATAACGCAATCAAGA
>WOGR01006422.1:0-13093 GCA_015342045.1 Leptinotarsa lineolata | reverse complement strand
ACAAATACATTTTTAAAAGTGACAGCATATTCATTAGCCTATTTGTTTAGGTAGTCCTAGCAACAGCTTCAATTGTTTGTCACGGTGTCAGGACTTTGTGCATAAGTATACCGAATACGTATTATTTGTTATTAGGTATGATCGTTTCTTGCAATTATTCAGAAAAATAGAGAAAAAGTGTTTTGAAAAAATCAAGTCAGCTAGAAAAATTCATATATGCGACTGTGAAATAATTCTTCAAATGACTGTGAAGTCATAAGCCTCACAGTCCTAGTTTTCCCATGTCACTTGATTAAGAATGAAACGATTTACACAATCCATCCAGGTTTTAATGCCTGACGTTTCGTCTACCTCTGCGGTGGACATTTAGCGTTCGTAACCACGGGAGCACCATCTCGGGCAATGGAACCGTTACCACATCGCTGCCGCAGTATTAGAAGAAACGTCGGACATGAAAACCTACAGACCACGGCCAAAAAACCCGGAAAATAGTTTTCACACAGCTTTTGAAATGTTATGTTCTTCAATTTGTCAAACTTGGATAGTTCAGTGCTCAGTTGTAGGGACATTTTTTAAACACATCGTTAGCGTGGATTATGAATGGGAAGAGAACTAAAACCGCACCTTGGGACGCCCCACACCCAATAAGTCGGACTCATTGTTGGAATGAAGTGTCATGTGCCAATATCTGGTAGAAATTTCACCCGATGGATTTCCACTATGTATCGTCCGACCTGCGCTAGTAATCGTACATTAAAATGTAAGACCTCGTTAATCTCTGGCTTGAGCAAATTGTACTTTTTAGAGAATTTTGTTCATGGGGGTTTATCTAGTGATTGAAAAATCACATAACATACTCGCTGCTTGAAATTATGTGCAAACTAAGCTGGTGGAAAGACAATATCAAAATATATTTATGTCGCAAATATACATATTGAGAAAATTACTCTATTGAATGCTGTTTCAATGTAACAATTTCTCCCCAAAAGGACTACCGAATCAAATATTGGAGTTACAAAATTGAAATCAATAACATTTTTTCATTATATATTTCGAAATATACATCAATCTTATATATATAACAATTCTCAATTAGAAAATAATAGTATTCAACGAATATCGATTAATAAAATGCAATGAAATAATGGAAGAAGATAATAAAACAATTAGGTAAAATGCTTCTAGTTGATGAGTACATATTAATATCAAGTCATATTTACAACTTCAAAAATGATACTAGATACTTCAAGTTTGATTTCGAACCAATCCGAATTGATCTAGTAGCGTTTGTATTGATAATTCCACGACTGACTACTGAGTAGGCGAAAATTCTGTTGGCACCATTATCCTGCAGTGCATCTCTCTTATCAAAGGAACTGTATAAGCAACACATTCATCCCATCCTGGAGACCGCCATGCACTTTCTCTCGTTTCCTTTCTGCCATTCAAATTGTTATAACCTACAAATAATATTATTATCTATGCGTCTCGTCTTGAGAATGAAAATCCTTACACCAAATATGATGTACATTGTACAATCTTCCGATTTGTGAAAAGAACCCAGCGAAAGCCTCATTATTGTTTTGTCGATGGTTGATAGCCCTAGCCCAATTGTTGCCCCATTCAATCATTGTTCCTGGCTTGAGAGCATAACTTCTGATTTCATAAATATTTTTTGGTTCCCTGAGTAAAATTTGAGGCCAATAACTAAAGGCAAGAAGGTACTGTAAGTGACGGGATCTCACGATTTTACCCTGTTCGTCAATAAGTTTTTGGAATTCCTGCAAAAATTACATAAAATAATCTCATTTGATAGAAAGAAGTGGAACCTCTGGGATGTTCAAAGTTATTTAACAAAATGGTCAGAAAGTATAATTTATAGCAATGTTATATTACCCATTTTACTCATTGCTCTACAATACAAGGTATGTTCAGAAAATAAGGCGAATCTTCAAATTTTCACTGACTACGAACAAGTTAGAAGTGTTCTGAGTTTTCGGCGATTTTCTGCTATCAAAAAAAATGGATCAAAGAATTTGCAACAAATTTTGATTGAAAAATGGAATTAATTGCCCTAGAAACACTTGAAATGTTGACAGTGGTATACTGTGATTGTACTCTGAACCAGAAATAGAGAAGTTGCTTAGGATGTCGGCATATCGGTTGACTCATGCCATGCAAATTTTTTCGGAAATTTTGTCATGAATCATCTGATAGCGAAATTCGCATGAGCATCGCTCAGGAATTATTGAATGACACCAACGGTGTTCCAAATTTGCCTAAAAAGATAATAAATAGTGACGAATCATGCCCAAGAGACCTAAGACATAAAAAACACGCCAAGTTCCATCAAATGTCGTCACTCGTCATAGCTTGTTCGTAATTTTTTGGCCAAAAACAACACCCTAATCTTGCCTCGGCCGCCGTACTCACCAGATTTGCCCCCTGCGACTTTTTCCTGTTCCCAAGATTGAAGAGATCCATGAAAGGACGGCGTTTTGCGACGATTCAGGAGATGGAAACTAATTCGCAGAGAGAGCTCAGGACATACCAAAAAGTGCATATCAGAACTGATTCGAAGATTTGAGAAAAATGAAAATTCACCTCATTTTCGGAACAAACCTCGTATGTACTAAATATGCAATATCTAGTCGAGAAATTTATCTTTCATAAAAAATACATAATGTTCTACTTAAAACTACTCATGTCAAGGATGTGTTCTTCAAGAATTAATGTTCTTACAATGTTTGCTACAAACTTTTATAAATTTTTTTGCGGCATTACTTTTGTTTTAACTAACTCAACTAAATATTTCGGTAAGATTTTTTTGAGTGTTTTTAATAATTTTAACATCTAATCAATTTAACATTTCAAAGAACTGCACAGACTAAGAATAAACAAAAAGAAACATGGAATATTATCAGTGACTTGAGAGGAGGGGCATAAGGCTAAGTTAAAAAAATAAAAAATTGAACTCCAAAGAATTAAACTCACTGCAACAAAATTTGGCTGAAAATATCACCGTAAGAAGCAATCCAATGTAATACTCAAAAATTATCATGATACCTACTACTTTTCTTTTCATACCTGAGGATATATATGAAATAAATAATTTTGAAGTGATAAGTGATATTCTCTTGAAAATTGTGGTCACAATACCCGGCAGGACATCAAATGTATTGGTAAAGACAATAAAGTTCTTATTTTTCATAGTTTTATTCCCATCATACTTGAAAATTGCTGCAATCATTCATCTGCATAAAGGAGGCGATCTTGTCAACACAGCGAATTTTAGGCCGATTGCTTTGCTCAAAAAACTGGTACATAGGATGATATATTACATTCTGATCATGTTTGTGACCTATATAAGGCTTTTAACTATGTATATCATAAGCTACTCTTACGAAAGCTCAAAATGTATGCTATTCATGATAATAATTAAAAATTTTCACAATATAGACTTTACTTCCAATACGTGTTTCCTTACAATAGTAGTTTTTTCAGCTGGACTGGTATTAAACTGAATTTTCAAGTTGGCATATAACTGATCCTAGAAACTGAAATTATTGTGATCAAATCTTTAAACAGTGATTGACATTACCAATGTCAAAAAATTTGTTCAACTACTGGGAGGTTGGTCTGGAAACATGACTCGTTTGATTCTAGAATAATCTGATAAAAAGCAAATACATAATGTTACAAATGATGTGTTAGATGAAGTAGGATTCAGATGAAAGGGAATTGTTAATCACATCAAATATACCAACCTGGCTATTACCCAGTAGAGCATTAAATTGATCAATTGTTTCATAACCTCCTGTAAATTTCCATAAATGTAAAGCTTGATCTTGATCACCTACATTTACTGTCCAAGATCCTACTAATTCCACATCTTTCTTTAATGAATCTTGGGCTCCTATGAAGTTTACTGTATTTTTGCTGGAATATTCAATAATCATTTAAAAAAATTCAGTTCCATGCAAAATTGATATTTCATATAGAGGTTTCTCTTTTGATTTATATATGTTAGAAAACTGGGTAAAAAACAAATATAAGTATTAGTTTTTGTGACTAGGTAATGAAGCATTTCAAAAGGACAAATTTATTGAACCTTTTTTGACTGTAGGTAGTAAACTCACACATTGTTCAGATATGCAACCTTAGAATCTGGTCTGTAATTATGTGTTTGCAGAGAGTAAATTATTTCCTTATCGCTCAACATACGACTGTGGGATTCCTTGGTAGGCTCGATTTTCCTAACAAAGATTTTAGAAAGCCAAGCATCATTTTTTGGATGAGTGGTAGAGATTGTTCTGAAAAATAAACATTGTATGGAAATAATACAAATGAGAAGAGGTACCTCAAATTTTTGGATATTTTATTAAAATATTTGAAAGTGTTAGCCATTGTTCAGTCGAATGGCCAGTCACCTGAAGCAAGTAAATTATTTTTAGATTTTCAACAAATTTTTGATGACATAAAAGGTTATCACGTTGTATATTATAAATTATATGATATATACAAGGATTGTTCGTTTGTATCCTGAACAAACCTGTTTCTGATTCAATATATCACTTCAGAACTCATTTATATGACATACATTAGTAGTGTTGTGACAGTTAAAACTTTGACTCCTGCGGTTTCGAGGAGGATGAAAAATCTTAACCTCACTTTCTATAATGTAGTTCAAAAATTTCAACTTTAAACTCAGAATTCAAACGTTGTGTTCATTATAAACCAATTTAATCTGATCTTTTTCACAATCCACATTATTTTGAGGTGAAAATCAATATTTTCTAATTGAATAATGAGGTACAAATCACAGAAATGAAATTAATTATTGTAATTTTTTTTTCTACTGTGCAAATAGATTAATATAAAAGAACATAGCTGACAGCTGTCGGCATAGAGAAATTATTCTTTGGTTGTCGGGGTTGAGAGTTTTCTCTGCCACAACGTGGTAAATTGCAATTGTCGGAAGAGGCTCTACATAAGAGTTGTTAGTTTGCGTTTAGCGTTGAAAAGCATTGAAGTCGAGTTGCTTTCTTCAGGTCACACCGAACTGAAAAAGCGTTTTTGTTCATTTCTTCATGTATGTGAGTTAGTACATGATATTAAGTTGTCACAACAAATTTGTATTTCTAGGAACCGTGTGACCAGAAAATTACTGAATATAACTGTGTAGAAATAAAATTAAAATGGGTTTATGCAACTTATCAGTTACACTTTCTGATGAAGATCGAACATAAATCTTTCGAAATTGAATAATCACTTTCACATTTGATACGTTTCAAAAAGTGTTTTGATCTCATGGGCTTGTGAACCCATAAATAATAACTTATAATAATGACTTATATACCTCACCATTCCCCCAAATTCATGTTATTATTTACCAAATGATATGTTATTCTGTATGAAATTAAGTTTGGATATTGAGCACAGTAGAGAAATTTGTAATTTTCAATTTCTATCAGACTCAATTTTTTATGGACAGGAATAACAATCGCTTCTTTGAGAGTGATTCATGAGAAATGTTATATAATAGCGAGTATCATTTTCTTCAGGGTAATTACAGATAGTTTCTCGCATGTAGCAGATTTTTGTTTTACTATTTCAAGTTCATTCGGATTGAAGGACTCTGTGGTAGTTCATGGAAGAGTTCGTGACCAAAATTATTTAAAGCCGCATATACATCTGCTTTGAAAAAATCTTCGATAAATAAATTTGATACTATAGATGGATTCATTTTCACATCACAATCTGTGAAGATTTTTTCAATCTGACTAATCTTTTTCTTCCAAGTTCATAGTTTATTACTTTCCACGATTTTTTGTTTTATTTTTCACTGCCATGTTGAATTGCTACAATTTTTTTTATTCCATTTTGAAAGTAAAAAGGTACAAAGTTTGAAATCAAATTGAATTTCAAAGAAATCACTTTATATTTTTATGAAAACAAACTGATTGATTATTGAATCCTCAATCCTTTCAGTAGTAATGGACCTGACAAGTAGTTTTGAGATACCCCAAGATCCTTGTGCACATTTTGAATTTACGTAGAGACCATATCAACCTTACTTTATAACTTTTAGTGCAATTCTTCTATGCCCAACTGACTATGTGGTGTACAGACCCTTTTTGGGATGCTTAATGTAGAGAGCCAAGCTTTGATGAAAAGTTAATTGACCCTTTGGACACCTTAATGCAATTAATTAATGAATGAAGACAAATAGATTTAAACTGCAGCAACGAAATATTTATTTGATAAAGTATATATAAGTTTTATTACATTAGGTATTTTTATATTTATATATATATATATATAAAAAAGTTGTATTCTAAGGTAAAATTATCAGACTAAAAATCTCAAATTTTTTGCAACTTCTGAATGGGCCTTTGTAATGGATGTCCTAATAGTTTAGCCATAGATTTGTGAAGCCTAGATGTATCTCTCTCAACGGGCAAAAAATAGGATAAGCCCTTCTGATCAATGTTTTGTAAAGATTCAGATATTTTATTACAGTTGTTACTTCTGTCTACAGGCTCATGAGTGAATAGAGTATCAACCACAAAGTATGGATGGTCCAATAATTTATTAATTTCTGCGTTAGGTTCCAGAGTTGGGATAGTGTAGGATCTACCATAGAATATTATAGGACGAATTATATACCTTGGTGGAAGTTGATTGTCAAAATCTGGAAGTTGTACATGATTGCTTATCTCGGTGAATAAAGAGTTTAGACTGAAAGAATCTTCGACATCACATTGCTTCATTCTATCAATATTATATATTAACTTTTTCGGATCCTTCATAAAATCACACAGCCAACTAAAATCATTTTCATTCAAAACTATCAAAGCAAATTCGTGATCTGCATTAATCATATGTTTCAATTTCAGAAACAGTTTAACAATTCTTCTCAGCATACTAAGAGGCGAGAACTTTGATTTTTCAGTAAGAAAAGGTGTACATTTTTCATCTTGAGCTCTGTCAATTATCAAAATAATTTTTTCCGGAACATTAGCACTAGATAGAGAATATTCACTCCGCCCTTCAAACAGATCAAATTCTTTCAAATATTTCTCGGCATCATCGTTTTCTTCAACCTCATCCTCCTGAATTTGGACTGGAACAGGTTCTTGTTCAATAGTCAGCTGCTCCATTGGTTCCGATAGTTGGAAGACATTCTCATCGTGAGTTTCTTCTTCTTCGATTTGGATAGGTATTATACGTTCCGCCATTAATAATAAATGTATTTCAATTTATGATTTATGAAAAGGAACTATTTCAGGATCAGTCAAAAGAAACCGAACCTCAAAACATGACCTTTTCTTCTTCTCTTCATGTTTTTTTAAACTGGCTTGCTTTCCTTTGCTGGTACAGTTAACCAAAATTATAAAGTACCCAATATTTTGATTCATATGGGAGGACTATAAATAAGGATAAAGTTACTGTTTAAAATTTGTTATTCCGTTAACCAACTGTCGTCTGTATACGAACGACAACCTTCAGAAGTAGAAACTTGCGAGCTAAAGAGCTAACGAGGTATAACCTTTGAATATAGACTTATATACAAAGGTATAACCTTTCAACATGCGATTCCTAGCACGAATTGGATGATAGGCAGTGAAAATCGATCCTCCGGCCTTGCGGCTTGAACCACCGTTCCACCTAACGATCGATTGAGTGACTGAAATGAACCACTCACACGCTTGATGTACAATATAAAGTGTGTTGCATTTTCAATTACTAACAAGAAGTCTTAATATTCTTCCTCTATATATCAAATTCCAAACTTTAATCGGCGTTGCGCATAATTAGTTATATTCAACATTTTATTGACTCAGGTGAGTATTTTTAGCACCAAACAATTACGTTTTTCATCAATTACTCCATTTGACTGATGGAAACAATGAACTAAACGGGTTAAAATAGGTATATTCGGACAATCATGAGGAAGACATTCAAAAAACCTTCTAAACCTAGCATAAAAACTTGAATGTAACAATATTGAAAGATCACTTGTTTCTGTTCATTGAATTCAATTCATTTTCAGCCGAAGATTCATCAATCGTGGGACAATGGACGCAAGTTTCCTTTTCCTCTCATTGAAAAAATATAGATGTAAAAACACTCTTACAATAAGGAACTGAGATTCCTTTCCACATCAAAATGTGCATGTACCTTTAGAGAACACAAATTTGTATTCAACTCAAAATATCAAAAAATGACTTGGGCACTTTTCATAATCACCCAATTATTTCATCGAATGTGAATGATAACACAGTGGAGTAAGTAATAATGATGAAATTCATCGTCGGTTCATGAATAAGGGGTCACCTCAGATTTTCATTTTTCTCTAATATTTTAGGAACTATAATTGGAAACTAATTAAGCTTCTTACTTATCAATAACACAATTGACCCAACCATCATATTTTGGAAGTAACCAACAATAATATATTTACCGCTCTCAAAAATTCTGGTTAGTAGTGTTCAAGAAATGATTATTTTTGAAACAAATCTTTGAGATCTCACCTCTGTCAATTGTTTTGTCATATGTCAATTTCCTCTGTCAACTTCAATCTGTCAGTTGTAGTTCAGCAAATTTTTGTTCTTGTTACGTAAAAAATCGATCTTTTACTTCTAGTAAAACCATTTTGTAAAAATGTTTTTCGACCGATTTTTTCCAAAATTACTCTCTGTAAAAGCTCAGGAAGAAGAGGAAGAGGAGGAATTACAAGATCCCCAGCAAATTCTCAGGGTATGAAACCAATCATAGTGGAAACAAAACGTTTTAAAAGAGGTTTCCTTTTCAGGACAATTGCAAAGAAACAGAACATTGTAAACATTTAGCTGAGAAGTATCAAGCTTGCAACGACAGAGTAAATTCTCGAAAACGCACAACTGAAATATGCATGGAGGAACTTTTTGATTGGTTACATGCTGTGGATCACTGTGTTACAAAAGATCTCTTCAGCAAGTTGAAGTAATTGTAAGAATTTTTATAAATCCGTAGAATTTGTTACATACAGTGAACATTGTTGGGATGCCAATAAGTTTTTAGAATAAATAAGTTTCCATTCGATGTTATTTTTTCCTGATTTGATATTTCCTGAACAGTTTAAGGTTTTATTTGTCTTGCAAGTAAAGGGACAAAGACAATCGAAAAGACTGATTAGCAAAGAAAGCTGAGCAGAAAAATGGACATTGAAAATTATCGCAACTGTGGCTGGCCCTATGAAACTTATCAACTTCCTTACACTTCCTTACTAGATCTTTAAATCTTGATAGATTGGATTTACATATGAAAGATCTTTTTAAATGTCCTACTAAGAGGGTGAGAAACCTTTCAGCACCACAATCTACTACAAGGTTATTAAGGGCAATAAATGAAATAATTTTTCTCAAAATAATTCAGTAGTAGTTTGTCAAACTTCCATACTACAAATGGAAGTTAGTAATATACAAATCTATGATGGTATGAGACAGAAAATGTCTATAGCAGTGTTGGCAGAAGTGTGAAGGCTGGCTTCTGCTAAAGAGAAAACATACAAAAAGAAAAATAATTTATTATTACCCATTCATTTAATGAAAACTGCCTATGGGTAATCTAAATTAATAAGAAATAAAATATGTTCCTTGAGATTCTTTGACTTTTTAACTTCCCACAATCTAAAAAATTAATAAATGTAAAGAGTAGATGATAAAGGGTAGACCAAAAAAATTATACCATAATATAAATCATATGTGTGTTTATAAATTTTATTTATCTTTATTAGTGAAATAAATTTTATTTATATGTATTCACTTAGCTTTCCTAAAATGACTAACATTTTGAAGAGTAATTGATAGGAAACATGTATACTTACTTTCTGAAACATTTGCAATTTTAAGAAAGTTGTGTATCTATGTAAAGTTCCAATCATTTTCTTAAATAAGTTACTGAATAATTAAACTCAACAAAAGTTTTGCAGACTGTCACGATACACAAAATTACTCCATTAAAACACAAGCGGAATTTCATTCCAAGCATTAGCTTCGCACTTGGAGGGGCAAGGGTTTTGTTGATGAACACACCTTCCCACCTTTTTGAATATTTTGTAATTCATTCAAGTTTATTATGATGGGAAATAAAGACCTTCATTATTATTATTATTATTATTATTATTATTATAACATCATAATTCAAAAATCGAGGTGACCATCATAGATTCTAACATGCAGGGAAAATCACTTGAATCATTCTGTGTACCTGTATCTTTGAGTTCTAATGAATCTTATCAAATTGTGATGAAGATATGCAAGGTGTTTCCATGAGAAATGGGACACACTCTTTTATAAAGATAATTTCTGATCATAAAATTAGGAGTTGTTGCACCAGAAGTTATACATTTCTTGGTATATGAAATCAAATTTGCTTTTCCGAATATTTTTTTCTAGGTACCCTTGTTTCACTAATACAAAAACTTGTATGTATGAAAAAATCACGTTTCAGGGTAACTATTTTTATAGTTCAACGAATTAACAATTTTTTTACAATTGCTTCAGTTTCTTTGGTTTACTTCGCTTGTTATAAGGGAATTAGATTGATTCCTATCTACAACTGCCAGTAATTTATTCAGCAATAGAAAGTCAAAAATAATCTCTGAATTGTTCATTCACAGCCAGAGATCCGTCTGAGGATTTATAACTTATGAAATATATTATGAAATACGCTATACAGGCAGATACATTTCGTTAAGCGATAAGGGCAAGGCATACTGATTTTTTATCAGTTGTATTAAATATTTAGCATGTGGTATATGGTATTTTCCTGATGACCGAAAATTGGAATAACAATTATTGAATCCAAAATATGACTTTATAAAACAGAATGTCCAAAAATTTTCCTGAAAATAAAATTCATCAAGTTCCGACTTCGAAATCGGAATTATGAAATTCCAAAGTAAAACTCGGATATTAACAAAATTCCTAGTTTAAAATAGGTGAGGAAATTCCGAGTTCAAAGTACACATAATTTCGTCTTTGTACTCGAAATTTGGTGATTTAAAAAAAAATAATAATTTGGGTCCTTAGATTTGTGATGCACTGTTTTGGAACCTTTGGTGTAGTAATAAATCTCACTGGAGTTTTATCCCAACACCAAACCGTTATTTTTAACATCTCGACACGTGTTGAGGTGTTAAAAATAACGGTTTGGTGTTGGGATGAAACTCCAGTAAGATTCATCCTTGGATTTGATTTAGGAAATATAGAAAACTGCTGAAAAATGAAGTAACTCGAGGCAAAGCCTGCTAGCAAATCGAAAGTTATCAAATTCCTCTATTTACCATATTTATGTACCTAAAAATGGTTGTATTTGTTTCATGAGTTTCATGATTGGCAACACTGTTTTTTTGATTGATTTTTTTTAAATTTCATCTTGACAGCTTTCTCAAGCTGTAATTCGACGAGTTCCTAATTTAAACATAAACTCTCTTATGGAATACTTCAACTAATAGAAACGCGCTAACGTTTCAAACTGACCAATAGATGAATCTGTTGAATTCATCAATATAATCATCGTGTATATTATTATTATTATATGTTATTGACAATGACCACAGAACACATTATTGACAGAACAAACGTCAAATTATAGAGTTTTTGTTGAAGTGATCAGCTGTTTAGTGTTTAGGGTTGTTCGGGAATTGAAAAGAATGGAAAGTTTGAGTTAATTCCACCTTAACTTTGAAAATGAATTGGGAGATGTTGATCTGTATCTCATGATACTTAATCTCTTGTGTTGAAAAATAGACTTTTATTCATAATGGATTCACAATTAAGCACTTCTTCACCGCCCTCACCAACAGAACCTGCTCCGAAATTGCCTCCTCCATTACCTGCTGTAAGTTAGTTGGTAATAATTTTGCACATTCTCCACAGTGTCTAGATTCACTGATCTTGTTTGCTACCTTCTTCCCTAAACCACTCTTGTTAATTTATTTAGCTGATCTTAGATGCAAGTTCTTTCAGCAGATTCCTTGTAGAAACAGGATATTTTTTGCTGTTGGGCACATATATTATTTAACTATTGCTTCCAGCTATATTGATTAAAGTCTGTCAACATCTGTTTCTTCCAAACTGTTTCACATCCTTCTCAATAAATGATGGGATTCGATTCTGTTACAGTTTTAAGATCAAACAAGCATTATCTTGTTTGGTCTCCCTTTCTATAGCTTTTTATCCGAGAAATTTCTCCCCAAAATCTAATCAAACATTTTTTCAATCTGTATACACTTCAGATTTCAACTTTTATGATCATATCTACTTTGGATAATTACTTCTGTTTAGTATGAAATGACATGTCTGACACAATCTAATTGGTCTATTCTGTCAGCGAATTGAAAATATACATTTATCTAAAATCTATGGAAATCGAATTAGCAATAGAAGAAATACAAGTCAAAGAAAAACAGAAATCAATTTTGGAGTAGCTCCTTTTTTCTGTTGGAAAGACTTTTCAGAAATACCTCAAGGATAAATTTTGGGACCCAACTCATTCTAGAATTTATAAAATAACATGTAACTATACTAGTTGACTATGCTGATGATACTAATCTGTTTATCATCTAGAATATTTGAAATGCCGTTAAACAAGCCAAGTTAGTGTACACAAATATATATGAGTGGGTTGAATTGGGATAGATAAATGTGCAACAGTTCATCTTAAAAGAGGATGATGCAGGAAATAATTAGATGTGCAGTTCATGGACACAAACATTCTACATTCTGGGATGCTGTTCCACCAACCCAAAGTTAAGTCCTGAAAAATGATGCATAGCTAAAGAAGTTTGTATCCTAAATCGTTTGCTAGATTTTCGAACATTCCATGATAACTGGTAGACCTTTGGGAGTCATAACAGAAGTTTGTATTTCCTTCCCTGCATGGCATGGTTTATTTTTAAGACAACTGGGTTAGTGGCTGCTATATACTTTTCTATTTGAGCGTGAGACAGGTACAACTGATTAAACCTGATGAATTTCAGCAGTTCGGACTTCCATTGTCTAAAAATTTTGTAAAATGATTTGAAATCCCTGAAATAAACAAT
>WOGR01006421.1:0-13093 GCA_015342045.1 Leptinotarsa lineolata | reverse complement strand
GATGTCATAAAGGAACGTACCCAACAGTAATGACCTCTTCAAACGAGTAAAACGTCAAATTCATTTCCAAAGCATTCTTGTGAAAAAAGCAAAATATTCGTAATAACTTCAACATGCATCGATTATCAAATAATCGACTTGAAGTTTTCAAGTCCAAATATTTAGAAAACGGTTGCTTACAGCGACTAGTAACAAGGGTAGCTTATTTACGTAGATATGATAGAGGAATCGATTTTTTTACTGAAAAATGTGCTAGAAGTACGCCCAAAAAAGTTATGAATCTTTAAAAAAGAAAAAGACGTGTAGGTGGCGCCCCCTACGAGTAAGAGCAATAAGAACATCAGGTTCGAATTCGACACCTCAAAAACCTCCTATTACCAAGTTTCGTTTAATTAAGTTCAGTATTTCAAAAGTTATTTGAAAAAAACGAAAATAAAAATAAAACTTCAACATCCTGTATCTTGGAAACGAAGCGTTTCCGGACATTTATTTATTCCGACAATTCATATAAGAATATTGTGAGGAATCACCTCCTGAGTTTGGTCAAAGTATTTTTGAATCACCCTGTATATATAGAATATAATGTGGTGAATGCCCCGTAGTTTATACAGGACAAACCGGTAGAAATTTTGACGTAAGGTTTCGTGGACACGTCTGTTTGGACAAAAAATCTACAATGCAAGAACATCTTCAAAAAACAAAACACAAGATAAGTGAAGATAATGTAATTGAGGGAAGAAAACGAATTAGTTGAAAACCATGGAAATCAATAAATCGATAAAAAACCTGAATTATATACCCCTAAAGGAGCAACTCGATCTATGTAGGTCACAACTTTTGAATTTATGAATTAGGCAAACCTGATAATCTCTATAATTTCATAGTTGGTACCCCTATCCAATTAGTACCTAGCCTCCCAGACTAAAAAAAATGAATGGATTGTGTATATTCGCTATAGATATTTCGTACAAAAACTCTTTTAATTTGCAATATTGCAATATTCTACCTGTTCTTCATTTCTATATACTTTTCATTCGAGGATCCTAAGTAGATTTTTGTTGACAACAGATTTTTTTCTTCTTGTATGAATGAAAAATGCAGATATACCGAGCATTTTGAGTTTTTGAGCTGAAGAGAAAATACGAAAGCGATGAATAGTGACGCAAAACGTTTTTGTAATGTTTTATTGCTTCAAAAAACTTTGAGACCCGCTTCAGTAATTGAAAATTGGACTTGGTCGTGGAATGAATCGACAAGGATTCACGTTTTGAAATTACATTTTCAAATGTATCCTGCGGCAGTTTATAGAACAATTGGTACGTAAATGAAATATTGAGCTGAAGTTACTATACAATTTCCAACATTTCGAATAGGATCTTTCATCAGGCGCATCCTATCTTCAAAATTGAATAAAACAAAGAGTGTTTGAGATATCATCAAAATTTTTCATTCAAATGAGAGAAATATTGATGACATTATTTGTGGAATATAACATCGTTCTAATGTCCGCCACGGCTTCTCTGAGTGGAACGCTATCGAAATATCCAACTTCCCATGATTCTGCCGCTCAAATCAGGCTCAATTTGACCGATGGCATGAGTTATGTTGGCTCTGAGGACCGCTGTGGTTTGCGACTTATTCGCATACACCTGCGACGTAAGAAAACCTCACAAGAAAAAGTCTAACGGGTTCAAATTGCATTATCTCAGTGGCAAGTTCACATCACCTGACCATGCCCTGGCTAACGTCGTTGAACCGATGACGCCGCCAGCCTGAAATCCACACTAAATAGTGACTTTTTGAGATGCATTGGACGCTCTTGGATCTCATGTGGACTGGTATCGTCCCAACTCGACAATTTTGTTTGTTCACGTACCCATTCATCCAGAAATGGACCTCATCGCTGTAGATGATTTTTTGATGAAAATCAAGATCATTTTTCCAACTGCGCCAATTCAGCGAACACACGTCATTGTCAATCGTCGATTACCTTCAGTTCCTCGATCAGTTGGACTTTGTACAGGTGCAGGCTCAAGTAACGACGTGAAATTCACCAAGTTATGGTCTGCTTAAGGCCGAGTTCTTGTGAGCGACGCGAAATCAACTGCTTTGGATTCTTCTGTACACTCTCACAGATTGCAGTGACGTTTTGAGCAGATCTTGTGTTTCGTCGACGTACTGGTATTGGTCGATCGTTAACTGAATCATTGGACTCAAATTTATCCACCATATTGCGAATAATACCCTTGGTAGGCCGATTGTGTCAACCATAAAATGGGTGGAGCGTGCGGTACGTTGCCCTAACTCAGCACCAATTTCGATAAAACAATTTTATTATTTGCACATGTTGTTGAATGCCATATCTGTCCATGATTATTTGGAAAAATAGACAGAATAAATGACAACTAATTTGACAAATGTAGCTTCAACAAGATGGCCGTTATCAATTGTCAAAATTTGGAAGACCCTTTTTGAAGACCCTATATGTGACCTAAGTGCAGATATATGAATCAGTGAAGATGAAAATAACTGAAATAATAGTCATCATCACTCTTACAAAAAATATTCAAGAATTGTACCCAAAACGAGTTATCCTATTACAGAAATTCACAAATTTCGAGACAGTGTCTACTAAATTCATTGAAATACAATGGAGAATTCAATGATCCCACTGTTTTTTGGTATGGTTATAACCGTTTCCAATCTGAAAAATAAACGGAGCTGAATCAATAGAGAATCTGCTGAAGTGTAATGGAGCCAAAACTAAAAAGTTCACCCCAAAAATGTACTGTGTAATATGAACCACTGAAGAATTCAATAAGTCAATAACTTGTCATATTCATAAGTATAGAAATGTCATTATTTCTATTGATTATTCAATTCGAATTACTTTTTTGTATTGTGGAAGTTAATCATCTGTTCCCAAAAAGGGACAGAAAAATCTTTCAATTGACTATAGACCAACTGCTTTGCCATCAGTGATATCGAAAATCATAGAGGAAGCCGTAAATCATCACATTCTTGAATATTTGGAAGGCTTTAACATCTCGAGCAATCATCATTGTGACTTTCTCGAAAACAAAGATCAACAGGCGACCAATTATCGTTTGTCACCTATATTTGGAATAACGTAATCGAGAAACATGAAGAGTCAAGAGCTGTTACGCTTGATATTTCTAAGGCCTTTGACCGTATGTGGCATGAGGGTTTGCTGGCCAAACTTCGATGCTATGACTTATCGCATCATTTTTGTCTATGACTCTCTAGCTTCCTGAAAACAGTTCCCTGCAAGTGGCCGTCGATAGAAATCTCTTGAATACTTCTACCATCAACGCTGCTGTTCCCCAGAGATTGACAGTTTCGCCAACCCTTTCTTCATTGTATATCAATGACTTATTGTAAAAAACCAAGAACCCATAATATTGCTTTGCTGGCGACAGCACACTCGTCTCGTCATTCCATTTGGATTCCAGGACATCGGCTGCGGATGCACATCTCCACCGGCAGCAGAAGGTTGTATATATTAATGAGAATCTAGAGGTGATTCCGAACCAGGTTCAATTCAATGCCACGAAACTCCAGGCATCGGTTTTCTCCAAATGGACACCAATATGTCTTGGCACAATCATGTCACTGAAATTGCAAAAGCTGCTTCTCAAAAGCTTAAAACACTGTTCCTAACCAGAAAACTGTACACATCTCACCAAGAGTGGTACATATTAGAAATATGCGACGGACTGTGGTTGCTCATCGTTTTGAGGAAAATAAACATCCTGATAAGCTTTTTCCAAATGAATTCGTTCTCCAGCGATTTAAATCCAACGTGAATCACTACTTTCGCACAAGCATCGCTGTTAGAGCATCTCAAGAATTTTCCTGTAGTAGTCTCTGAGAAAACAACCAGCAAATACAACTTTTTTCTGATTTCATTTAACTTCGTTCCATTTTAGTCGTCTCCGAAATTCCATTCCATAGAATCTTCATCATCATTCAACTAGAATTCTACCAATTTACCTATCTCTTTCGAAACCGAACTTGACTAACAGTACATTTCTTTTTTTCGCTGTGTTCACCTGTAGAAACATCTGTTTCAATCGAGAGAGATTGGACAATGCCATTTCCTTAATCCTATCGTGCCAAACAGACCCGAAACATTTTCAATCTTGCCATTCTTTACCTGGAAACAATTTCCATCAACAATCCTTTGATGTCACACCGTAATGCCCATGTTACAGACCAGCTTCTAATCTAGAGCTCGTCAGCAGTCGACTTCTCTTCAATTTGCGAATTAACTCAAATTGAGTTACCATGGAACGAGATTAGTCCAAATGCAAAGATGTTCGTGCATCTGCATCGCTGTTATATCAAGTAGCCACTGATGTCCTATACAAAGTTACCTGTTATTTAATTGCGTTAAAACTGGGGATTATAGTTCAGTTCTTTTTTGCCTCCAACCAATTATTATTTGTTTGACAAAACGATGTACTGGAAAAAACATATCTCAGTGAATTTCAAAATATCGTCTTCAATTTATTCAGAAGAAATCATGTCATTTTGATTTTTTATTGAGTCGATGACCTCATGGCATCATATCCACTTGATATTCACCTTGTATTCACCAAAGTGAGAAAGAATCTAAGTAAACTGGAACTCCAAGACTGGAACATCAGAACTCTGGAACTACTAGGCTGAGAGCAGACAGTAGGAATATTGTTTTGAATTCGATCAAAATGATGTGAAAATCAATAGATTTTTTACCTTCTCGTGACCATAAAGTACAACGTGACCCAATTCTGAATTAGCCAGCACCATATTTCTAGCTGTTGTTGAAAATTCGATTCCGATCAACTTTGAAATCAGTACTCGGAATTGAGTATCATGAACAAGCTTCGGAGACCAGCTGAAAGTGATAGTGTTGTTATATCGGTGAAAGTCAGAGTTTTCAATTAGCAGCAGTGATTCCCTCATGAATAATTCAACTGAAGCTAAAATAGCTGACAGGAACTTTATTTATGGAATAAATAACCAATGGAAATGCAGAAGAAGCACGGATAATCCACCAGGACAGATATTTATAAAGAGTTATTACTTTTTTTTTCATTTTTTTAAATGATGATCGATTATTTCACGACTGAGAGAGAATTTTAAAAAAAGGTAACAAATTGCTAACGGCAGTTAATATATTGGGATAGCAGTGGTCGTAGTTTTTTTGTTTTGTGGAACAAACTTTTTTTGGATGGGGCGCCACTCGATTTGATTTTGCTAAAATCAAGAAATAAAAATATGTATGAGTCAGAAAGTTATTTAATAGTTGCTTCAGACTGAGTCTTCAAAAATATAATAGATATGAAAGCACTTGTAGTGTTCTTTATAAAAAGTATGTGATCCGGTAACATAAAAATGGAATAATACGACGCTGCTGCAGCTGTGGTAAGATCTTACAAAATGAACAATGTAAAAATTCATATGACTTTCATCACGGCTGCACAAGATGATTTTTGAAACGTTCGATGCAAGTACATTTGAGTTAAAAAAAGAAACAAACATATATATGGCTGGTCTCCAAAAATAAGTAATCTTTATAGCGGTAATCAACTCCAACGTGAAAAAAAAAATTCTCACCATATGAGTCCTTTTTTCTGGATGTTATCAGCAACAGGCTGTCTGAGGGGTCGAGTAGAGTCTGAATGTTGTCCGAAGGATTTGAAAACGAAACACCTCCACTGTTGGGCAATCTAATAAATATCTTGAATCCGAGAAATATATTCTGAACTGAAGCAACTCAATTTTTTTTCAAAACTGGTCTGCAGTAAAAGACGGTATTTGAAGATACAAAAAGATTCCAAACCAGAACAAAACGTTCGCCATGGTTGGATGACCCACGCTCCTTGGAAAATACCATAGGCTGTACTTGTCCGTAGCTTGATGGAAACCGACAGATTTACAGAAAGTGATCTCGGTTGTTATATTGGTTCCAGAGATTAAATGGTTGAAAAAACTCACCTACTCTTAGGGAAAGGCTTCCACTGAAATAATGCTCAATACAAAAATGGTAACTGACGTGACACACTCTACTTTGCGCCATGACGTACGCGTTGACGAAATTGTGTTCACTCCAATGGCTCACTTCTACTTTGTATGAAATATTCATTGGGCATTCCTTCTTTATGGACTCAAAGTAAATTATTGGTAATCTTGCAAATTTGATTTCTTTCATATTACTTCGTTTTTTTTCTTTTCCCTAAACTACATCAACTATGCAATGGAATACATAAATATCAAGAAAATAAAATAGCTGATGTTTACTAGATTGAAACTCTGAAATTGTATCCATGTATTTCATGATTCCCATAAATAAATAATACTTTCATAACAAGTGTTTTGGTTGGTTGATAAAGTAAAATTTTCACGTTACAGAGTAATTTTGTGTGCTGGAACATTTAGAACGCTACATGTAAGATTATACGAAACTGGGGGGTTTTGATGAAAATGTAGGTAGTGGAAGACCAAAAACTGTATTAAAGCCTGAACTAGAAGAAGCTATACTTAATGCGATAAAGAAAGATCCTTAAAATAGTACCAGGAAGATTGCACTGCAGCTGGAAGTCAACCCAAAAACCGTATGGACAGTTTTGAGAAAAAACCTTCAACACCCATATCACATACAGCGAGTTCGAGCTTTACTGCCTCAGGATTTTCACCCAAAATTAATGATTTGCAGGTGGTTTATTCATATGATGGCACACAATTAAGATTTTTAACCAAATATTTCATTCACGGACGAAGCAAATTTTTCAAGAGATGCTAATATGAACTTTCACAATGACCATTTTTGGGCCGACGAAAATCCCCACGTTCTTGGAGAAAGTCATTTTTAGCAAAAATTCCTGCTGAAAATTTGAGTACATGATTGGTGACTACCTAATTGACCCATTTTTTCTACCAGCAAGAATAACAGGTGAATCCTACACAGATTTTTTGCAAGATCATCCACCCAGTTTGTTGAAAGAAGTGCCGGTACTTGTGAGAGGCAACATGTGGTTTATGCACGACGCTCCAACTCATTTGAGTATTTCGGCTTGTCAGTATTTCGAAATAACCTAACCTAATTGCTAGGTTGGACGTGCAGGACCTCAAAATTGGCCAGCTCGCAGTCCTGATATGAATCTTCTGGATTTTCATTCATTCATGGGGTCATCTGAAGGCTCTTGTTTACAAAACTCCTGTACTAGATGCGAATTACTTGAGGAATCGAATAATTGATCATTGCAATGTCATAAGGAATACTCAACACAGTTTTTAATAATCAAGGTACTCCTCAGCATCGAGTACTGAGACCATAATATTGATAATTTCAATCTTCTTGACAACTCTTTAAAATAAATCAACAAGGTATTTTCGGAACAAAAATTTACCTTGGCTTTCATTTTCCAGTCCATAAAGTTTCTGTAAGCGATTGCATATTTTTCTCTTGATGTGCTTGGTAGCAAATTATTGCAAACATCTATTGCTTTCCGAACAATTTCTGGAGGTGTATTTTCTAACTTTGAATCTTCGTATTTCATTATATTCAATATTTAATAAATCTGAACTGTTCATACTTTATACTATAACAATCAACAATAAAACTTTTTTCGTTGGGTAATTTGACAGTAATAATTATGCAGTGCTTCGGTCTTGTTGTTATGGAAACGCCGACAATAGATTACTTGGATATTGCAAGCGAATCGTCGGCGTAGCGTTGTCAACATGGAGAACGTGTCCTATCAATCTAATATGTAACAATTCATGACTAACTTGGGTTATCGTGATAACAGTGAAAAATTATTTCTCACTGTAATGGCGGATATGTCTCACTGCCTGAGAAATCTTTCGTTTTGAACGTATGAAAGCGATGAGACAGGCACATTGTATAGCATCCGTAGAAAAATTTTTTTTAGATTCGTTTTGGATTTTCCATAAAATTCTAAGCCTAGATCGATAATATTCATTCAAAATGTCTGCAAAGAAGGTATGTTGCAAACTATTCAAATCTCAAATTTTGGTATCGTCGGTATCTACAATATATATGAGATTTTATCACAAGCATGCTTAGCGTTCTGTTTCAAACATTGTCCATTATGTTGAAAATATAATTCTATTCGTTCTCTAAATGATTATTAGTTAGTTTCTTTCCTTGAGAGTCATGTATTATTCATATGGAATTGAGGAACCTGAGTTTGATTAACCCATTGTAACGTTTTGACATGAATTTCGATAACACATCAAAGTACCTACCACTTATCATTCATTTACTGAACAGTTACCTAATGGTCAAGTTCCTAGAAGCTTTTACAGTTTCATTAATTACTCAGGGTTCAGTGAACAATTGCTTTTTCAGAGGTATTAAGAGTAAGATTATTAGATAAATATAAACAATATGTGGAATTATGTAATCATTGGTTTTTTTTTGAATGGAAACAGTTATGACAGAAATACAGTTACATGGAGTGAATTTGAATATTCTCTGAGATGATAAAATGAATAAGATAGTAGTGGGAAATAAAAACAGATGTTTTTTAGTTTTGTGAAATATTACCTTGTAATATTTTAATGTAGATTCAAATATTCATGCGTTTTAATTAAGTATTATCAGATTTTACATAATGAACTTTTGATGTGAATTTCGAATACAGTTACTTGAAATATAGGAGATATCTGCTTTTGTTATTTTCTGCGAATGTGAAGTGGGATTAATCTGAACATTTTGCACATTTTCACAACTTGGTTCGCGAAATGAGTTAAATATAACATTAGGTATGTTATTCACCGTCCGTGGTTAGAATTTGTAGTACCTAGCATGTATCAGCTTGCTGTCATGAAGATTTGCACATACAATGTGTGAAAGCCAAATGGAATGAATTCATTATTTCGGTTACTGCACATATTTAAAAAAAAATCCGAAACACGTCAAATTTAAATTACAATTTGTCATACTTCAGAGAAAAAATTGCTACCCTCACCTTCAACCCCCGTCAAATGACAGGTACAACCCCCAATTTTTTAAATAGGAATTATAGGCTTGTGATTTATCGATTGAAAATTCTTTTCATTCTCTATTCAAAAATGTTAGTGATTTCAAGTTTATGGCAACAATTGAAATAAAATAAATTAAAATCATGTGGTTAACGAAATTTGATGCAATACACTCAAAACTTATTGCAATATACTCAAAACTTATTTCATGTTGAGGTATTGATAATAAGAAAGAAAGCAAAAACCATAGCAATGCTCTTTTCAGATGGTATCCTTTAAATAACTGTAAATAAATTCCGTGGCAACGTTAGTTTGAAATGCCTTGTCAAATTGTTTTGTATGTTACAACATTAGTTGTCAGTATTTTAATTCAAGTTTAAAGTTCGTTAACTTTAAGTCTGACAAATTGATAGATTAACGTTAATGCATGAAACAGTTTTACAAATGATTGGTTACGGAGATGAAAACCGAACACAACAGGAAGTAGCTCGCCTATTTCATGAGAAATTTCCTAATTTACCGCCCATATCTTAAGGAACAATGAGCAAAATAGGGAAACAGTTTCGCGAATTTGGTCATGTGGGACAGATAAAAAAAGCAGCTGCCAATGCAATGAGTGATGAACTCAAATTAGATGTTATGCTTGAGTTTGAAGAAAACCCACATACATCGAGTAGACAGGCATCCACTACATTCAGTATTGGTCATACATCGATAGTAAACATAATAACAAAAATAAAGTGCATCCCTATAAAATGATACCTATTAAGGAGCTCATGGAAGACGATTTTGATAGAAGAACTTATTTTTATGAGCAACTGATGGACATATCATCCGATTAGAAGATGTTATGTTTTCTGATGAGTGTACTCTTTCTTTCAACGGTCATGCTGATAGGCAAAATTGCCGTTACTGGTCAACGAAAAATCCTCACTAGATGAGAGAAGAACAAACGCAATACCCTCAAAAGGTTAATGTTTGGGCAAGGATTGTAAGAAACTATATCATTGGCCCCTTTTTCATTGAGGGGAACTTGAATAACGATAATTATCTGGCACTACTTTAAAATGATGTAATTCCAAGTTTAGCAAATTTATATCCCTATCCAGGAAACCCTCAAGTTACAGTGAATACGATACGGTTCCAACAGGATGGTGCACCACCACATTACCAAGTTGATGTCCGGCAATACCTCGATACAGCATTTCCCTATCGGTGGATAGGGAGGCGAGGATCGATTGAATGGCCACCGCGTTCACCTGATCTTCCATCATTGAATTTGTTTTTATGGGGTGTATGGGGTGTATACGGTGAACATTTTCAACATCCATAGTTATGTTTCGTATTCTAAATTTCTTTACGTTTTGCATTACATTTTTGTTTTTGAGTGTATTTTATCGAATTAAAGTAACCACATGCTTTTAATTTATTTTATCTTGATTCTTGCAATAAACTTGAGGACGATATATTTTATATTTATAAAATATATCCGAATGAGATTTTAACTGTGCTTCAAAAATGATTGAAAACTCATATTTGGACGACACATGTACTCTCCAAAACTCTGCCTGTCATATTGCTTTCATAAATGTTTATCCACATCAGCTCAATCCATTAGAATCACTGATGACATTCAGAAAAAGTCTCCATTTCTGTTCAGATATTAAATTCTTCAAAAATTCAATTCGTCTCAGTCTCTGAAGGAACGTTCAACAGTATTGGTTACACCAATTCAAAATACTTTCCAACAATCTTTCTTCGGTTTAGATAAGGCCATGTTGTTTTCGGCTCGTAATAAATAGGTATCAATCCAGAAGAATCCATTACAGAGATACGTAGGGCATTTTACAAGAGGTCGAAATTTATATTGATTGCCGCAGTCTCACTTGCTGACATGGAAAAAAGTATGCTCATTAACCAGGCCTCTTAATGAAATAAAAATTACATTCTTGAAATCTTGTTTTTTCATAAACATTTTATCTTCAATAATTAGGCTGACTGTCTTGAAAATTACATGAAAAATGGTTATGTTAGATTCTGGTGAATTATGGTCGTAGATAGCTTGACATGGGAAATGATTTTTATTTCGTATTTTCAACGTGTTTCTTGTTGCTAACATATTAAGATATTGTCAAGAGCATTAGTTTCCATGAAGGTGAGTTGACTTGATACGGTGGCTTTGTAGTCGATCTGAGAATCTCAAATGAGAATATTTTTTTTATGGATATCTATGGAAAAAAGGCTACACTCAATTGAAGATGAATCGTGTTATTTCAAGTGTATTATCATCTTCCCATTCCGCAAGTATAGTTAACTTTGTATTAACGCTTTCTATATACTTGAATTTTAAGTAGTTTTATACTTATTCTGAGCTTTAAAACCTTACTACTAAGTATAGCTTTCTTCTTAAATCAACTTCAATTATTATTAACATGAGAAGTGTTCTTTTCTTTAATCGAGAATATTAGCTATTGACTCTAAGATTCAAATATACTTCTCAGAAGAGAAAGACTATAATATACAAATATTCCTATATACTTATATTGAGTATAGTTTCCAGTAACAAGTATAGCTTTCTTCTTGATATGACTCTGAGAGTTGTTCATTTCTTCAATTGAGAATTGCTGTTGAGTGCTAGAAATGAATACTCTTCATGAAAGAAAAATCATATTTTACGAAATATTTTTCTTCATTTTTTTTTTATCAGGACTATTGGTATTGATTTTACACTTCACACAAAACGAATTTAATCAAGAAATTGAAATTCGGAATGGAGTATTGCTTTCATGAATACTACATTCTAGTGACAGGTAAATTGAAAAATCTACAATTTTGTGTGTAGTGAAGAAACTGAAAATATACGTTTGAAATTATGTGATGCAAGCCCATTTTCAATATTTTAATCGTCAATATGACCCTAAATGTGACAATTATGTAATAGATACTCGATTCTGATTTGAAATTTCCTAATTTGATTCGGTCAGAAAGTTGTGATAGAGAAAGGATTCATTAAAAAAGCATTATGTGTAATGCTCTGTTTATACCTACCTGAATCAATTTTTAATTTTCTGATACATTTCACAGTTAGATTTTAGATAAATTCCTGAATATGCCTGTTGCTTTTGGGATAGGGGATATTGATAAATATGCAACAAAATCTGTTTTTTCTGTTTATTATACATATAAATGAACGGAAATAAACGTGGTAGCTGCCAACTCAGCATATAAAAATTAACAAATTTCGAAACTGTTAAACATAATAACAAATGAGTTATATTTATATTTGCCATTATTAAACAAATTGATTTGGTAATCAATTTGATTATTTACCATAGGGATGTTTTCTAGGTCTGAAACTTGCATGTTTTGATGACCACAAGGTTGTAGTATGTTTCTTTTTTTGTACTGCTCCAAATTTTGACAGAATTCTAGAGTCAAAATCAATTTTGTTTTCTGAAAAGAGGCAAACAATTAATACAGTTGCACTGTTTATGCTTATAATAAACAAACACAACATATCAGCTGACGGCTGTCGTATTGAACCAATCAGAGATAAAACAAATAAAAATGGCCCCCGCTTTACGACTCGAAAAATAGCACCACCGAATTCTAAAATATGGATGTTTCGTCAATTTCATTTCAATAAATATTCCTAAAAAACTCAATTTAATCAATATTATTTACTCTACCTATAAGTTACATTTCCTTACACCCCCTGTAATGAATCGTTATACTACTTATGGTTAATATTATTATATTATTTATTTATATTATATTATTTGGTATTTCATTATAAACAACATAACTATTAAGGTACTTCAATAGATATTTACATTTTTGCTTACACAAATTGAAGCAATAATAGGCGGTATAATGGCGGCGTATGCATTTCAGAACAATGGCACGTGGATAAACAGGAGTATTCTAATACAGTACTAATATTCTTCACTAACCTATAAATCTTGATAAATGGGATTCCAAACCCCAATCGCCCAAAATAGCTCCATAATTATTCACAAAACACACTAGTGACCGCCACTCGACAATATCGTTATCACCCCGATATGAACCTGTTCAA
>WOGR01006420.1:0-13093 GCA_015342045.1 Leptinotarsa lineolata | reverse complement strand
ATATAAGTGGTATATCCTACTATATGAACACTGCAGTCAGTTGGACTTAATTTTGTTTGTTCCGGATATTCAGACAATTCACTCCATCTGAAGTGAACCACCCAGCACTAACGAGGAGCGAGTACTCCTAAACCGCTCTGTCGGTGGTCTTACGTTAGTCAATTACGTCGGTTTTATTTCACGTAGTGATTCACTTAGACTTTAGGATCGCATTTTGTTTCGTGTTGTGTTTGGGTACATAAGTACTTTGCTATTTTTTAAATTCAAATTGATATTTGTGGACAATATTTTGTTTGAGTTAATTTTATCAAAGGTCATTTTATTAGTTGCAAGCTGATGCATCACTGACAGAAAAAAATGTAGGCATATGTGCTCTGCTACCCGATTATCCATAAATTATTCTGAATTTCTGAACATATCATAATTTCATTTGTTAGGTACTTTCCGGAGCTATTTGAATGTTTTAACACTACCTTATAGTTAAGAATTATAAAATATAAACGCTGACTGTACGGTATGAAAAATCAACAACTGATTCAAAGTTCGTTCATTGAGAGAATGAAAGAATAGCAATGTTGTGAAATAGTTAGTCCAATAACATTGGAATTATTTTTTTGTTCTCAAATTTGATAATTTTATTAAAATATTACGGCTTGTGTCACTGAAATTATGTTCTTGTAAATTTGGCGCTTTTTCCATAAAAAGGTAAAACATTAAAACTAATGAGACAGATATGGAAAAGAAAACTTTCAATTTCAGTATCTACAATCGCCTTGACACTTTTCGTAATGAGTATAGATAATAAGGTTGAACATTACTGAAGCGTCAACAACTGGAGCATAGAACTTTATAAAAACTGAAAAAGAAATAGAATGTAACTAGAAAACTCAACAGAACAACATCCAAATGGAATTGAATAAAAATAAAATTTCTGGTGATTTCTGTCATAATTCATCGAAGGAATCTAATCCTTTTTTGCCCGTGGCAGTTTACTGTTTTCTTATGCCTTACTGCGGTCACCAATGTTACCTCTATATTATTAGGTGATACATTCAATCATCAGTGAAGCTGTCGCCAAAAAGGCTAACTTATACTGGTCCATATAAAAAAGTAAAATTGATGACGATCTAGACGAAACGTCGGATTGAAAATCTGTAAACACACTATTGTGAAACTTGAAATGTGGTAATGAGAATGTATTTGTTTTTTTATATATTCTTAAATAAGGTCGGAAAAAATAACATGAAACCAAATTGGTAGATTTCGGTTATTTGCGAATATTTCCAGAACTAATCTGACTTTTCTAAATTTGAAAACGTCAGTTGAAGAGGCTTTAAAATGGGCAACTTTTTCCTAAATCAACCGAATTTGTTTCACTGTTTACCTATTTTTTTATCAAGGCACCGCATTTTTGTTCTGCAGAAGACTCGTCACAAATATGTTTTGTAGTTGTTATCCCTCAAAATTCACTCCAAAGTTGGGTCCCAGTTTCATTTTGAATAACTGTTTAAAAAAGAACGACTGCAATTGAGCATATGGCGCTATACAAAAAAAATCTAATTTTTCATGTGCACTTTAATGTGATAAGAATTATTCGATATTAAATTTCATGAAAAATTGTATATTTTTTTTATTTGCACGTTTTTATATGGTCTCTTGTGTTTATGGCTGTAGTATTTTTCATGTCGTGTCGGGCAATTTGATTTTTCAATAATACGGTGTAAAATCATTCAGCAAATCAAAATTTCAGAAGTGGGTGCAACATTCTTGTCGCAGTCTTTTGTTCAATTGGTTCTAATAATACTGACCTAGTATAAAGTTTAACTCACCTCATACTCCTATCTGTAGATAAGATCAATTATAATATCTCATTATCGGCTAGATTATTTTACCTTGAACTTTCATTTTCTTATCAGGCAAAACCATTGTTCTGTTGTACTTGACTGTTACCATCGCTTTTATGCAATAAATTCAGATCTATCTACTTTTTTTTGCATGACTCGAGAACATTCAGATGGTGTTGTATAATTTTCAGATGTCAAAGAACATTCTAATCATAGGAAACAAACAATATAATTTATTACACATGATTAGTTTCGACAAAGTAGTTTACATCAAGATTATAACAAAGTAAAGTAATATAAATGAAATAGTTAAAGAGTCCATTTTGATTAGTTTGTGTCAGATGTAATCCTTCCTTTAAATACACGAAGTGAACTAGTGAACCAACAGACGAAATGATAACTTGAAACAAAGTCTGAAAAGGTGATACCGTGATGATTTAAATATGATAACGAAACAAAAGATAGAACCATATCTATGCTGCTTATTAGTGCGTAGAAATAGTCTGGTTGTTCACCGACACAAAGTGCAATAATTTTGTCTAGTCTGATAATAATAATAATATTTATTTTCCGTAAGGCTTTGAACATGTATAAGAATAATCAGGTTTTTGGTATGAAAAAAATTATTCAACCTTATTAAAAATTCTTGCTCGGAGTGAAAACACGTATTCAATCGATCTCAAGAAGAGAAACGAGGATCTTGTTCAACATTTCCAATACTAGATAAAAAGGTGACTTGGCGCTACGGTTGAAAACCGCGAAACTGGCCACGATTTTCAGTATGAAGATGGATTTCAAGAGAGCTGTATGTGTTGTTGCTCTAATACTGAGGAGCAGAAAAATGAAACGTCAGTATTGGTTCCATCCACTGACTAGCTGAAGATTTAAGAAAGGTTTCTTTCATAAAAAGTATCAAGAGTTAAAAAAAACATCCTAAGAAATGTATCAACTACTATTGGATGTCAGTAGCATATTGTACGTTCCCACATTACCTGCATGAATACAACAGTTCGCTTATGTATATTACCATTCAAAGCGGCCACTTCCATTAGTTTCCTTTACTCACAAAATCAGGCGGTTAAAATCCTCTGCGGTTTAACCGTAGTGCGGCCTAAGCCTTACTGCCTGCCTGAAATATTAATTAATTTGTATTCCCGCCACGGGACCACGTGACAACTTGGCACATCCTGTTTGGCTGGCTACGAGCACGTGACAACTTGGTGGGCTCTGATTAGTTGGTTGGCCTGTCCCGTGGAACTGTTGGTTTTTTGGTCCTATGTTATCTATCAGACATTTGAAATTCGGTGGTAACAGCCGAAGTCACTTCACAAAATATTATTATTATTATTATTATTATTATTACATATAAATAAAGGCTAAGGACAGAGCCCTATATAAGCCTACAAACTAAAGAGATCCACGAGTTAATACAATGCATGCAAAGAAAAGAAAAGTAAGTAATAGTTGCATAGAAACGATTAAGCAAATAAGCAAATGTCAATTTTGTTTTTAAATCTATTCACTGAGTCAGAATTCACAACATCGTTGGATAAGTTATTCCATGTTTCGAAAATACGATTCACCAAAAAAAATATTGTCTTTGCCTTGTGGCGAATTTCTCCTTTTTTAATTTGAATGTGTGACCACGTAATCGCGAATTATTTTTGAGAACAAAAAGTTCTTTCTGATTAGCATAATTATATTTAGCTAAACGGAACGATATGATGAGGTCCCCACGGAGGCGACGTTGGTCAAAAGCTGTCAGTTGTGCCATTCTCAGTCTTTCGGGATAAGTTGGACGCACTTCACCAAAAGTCATACGCGTGGCTCGATGCTGAACATTTTCCAACAACGTCTTATCGCGCACCAAAACAGGACACAACACAGGACCTGCATACTCCATAATTGGCCGAATGTAGGTTTTGTAGAGTTTTATGGAACTTGAATATGATATATGGGAGAACGTTTTGCGGATGAGGTAGATCAGTGTGTTGGCGCGTTTGCGTGTGGATATAATATGTTCTGACCAAGTTAGGTCAGTATTAATAGTTACTCCCAAGTCTACATGTGAGCACACTATACGTAACTATTGACCGTTTATTGTGTACGTATGGAGTGGATTGTTCTCTTCTTGATGGAGTACGACGCATTTGTCGACGTTAAGAGATAAAAGCCAATCCTCACACCACTGACTGATCGAGTTGAGGTCTTCTTGAAGAAATTGATGTTCAACTAAGACATTTTTCCATACAATTTAGTGTCATCGGCATGAAACGACTTGCAGTACTTTATATGAAAAGCAAGATCACTTGCATAAGCAACGAAGAGGAGCGGGCCAAGAACAGACCCCTGGGGAACTCCACTTGTGACTTTTCTGTCCAAAGAAAAAGAGTGACCCACTTTGACCGTGAAACTTCTATCTGTTCAATCCATAGGTTTATTTGGCCCCAAATACCGAGTGTGTCAAGTTTGTGCGTTAGCCTCCTCACTGGGACCCTGCCAAAAGCCTTGGCAAAGTCAAGATAAACAATATCTCTCGGTATTTTTTATCGTGAGCTGTCGTAAAATCGTTCATGATTGCTGGTAGTGGATTTTCCTTTGACGAAACCATGTTGTTCCGATATGATGATATGACTGTATTTTTTGTTGAAATGGTAGTAAAATGGTAAAATGTTAATATGGTACATCATACTGTCACAAAATTGATTCTTTGTCGAAAAAATCGATATCCCAAGAGAGATGTTTGTAATTTTAAATAGGGCTCTGATGTGTCAGAACTAGCGATATTAACTAAAATAACTAAAATTTTCTGAATAATGTGACTCGGATGAAAACATTTAAAATATTTTTGGTGTCAATTTGATAATCAAAGCAAAAATAATATAATATACTGGAACAATTAAACCCCGTTTAAGTCTGCCATCAGATTGAAATAACTTTTGTTTGAGAATCTTCTGATCTCAAAGCTAGTGAGGTTAAAAAATAAAATCGTAAATACAAAATTCAAATCCTACTACAATTGTTTGAATATCAATGATTTTTAGTCAAGCTGGCTGGAAGTTTCAACCTCTGGAAAGTTCTAGAACAGTCCAGAACGCGAGATTCCACTACATTCTGGAATATTCGAAAATAGTCTGGATCATTGTGGATTTCCATTTTTACTTGAAAGGCGTTCTCTTGAATACATGAAAGCTAGAATTGTCGCGTTCTAGAAATATCTCAGAACATTCGGGAATATTGAGAGCATTGAACAGCATTCACAGATCAATGTATAACGATCAAGTGCGGCAGGTCTCTATCCCCCATTCAAGAAAACTATTTCTAGTTTAATCTGAAGAGTATGCTGGATTTTTCCCTCTCTGGAAGAACATTCGAGAGTATTCTGAAGCATTCCACCAAATTCCAGAACATAACGGATCATTCTGGAATATTGTGAATGTGTATTTATTTGTTAAGTTTCAATATCGTATTCGTCTGAATATTTTTCCATTAACAAAAATGTTACCATTATTTTAAACATATGTGATAACAACCATATGTCATCGAGGAATTTGTCAGATACCTATAAAAGAAGAACAATATGGAATGAAGAAATGTAGATAAATTATGAATATAAACATTCCTTTTGTGTATCACTCTGTCCATTAGTGAAAACTGTATTAAAATCCATTAAATAAAAGAAAACTTACGTAGTTCTATACGTTGTAGTCAACTATTTTTTGTTTTGTACGTATGTATAACCAAAATAACTAACTAACTTGACCGTGATAGAGCTATAAATAAAGGCCAAACATTTTTTGAATGAAACGATACGTTTTGAATTACATTTTCAACAAGCACGAAGCTAAATACTCTTAGTTGTATAATAAACGTGATAAACGAAAGTCAAGTAATGAAAACTAGTTACTTAAGAGAATATTCAGATTCACTACATGTGTATGTTGTTGTCTTAAAAATATGGCTCGCTCAAATTGAACTCATATTTTTCTATGATAATCATTGAAGAGATGTGATTACTCCAATAAAAAACAGTATTTAATTTTGTTTTTTGAAGCGTAACATCAGATAATTTTCAAAACTACTATGAATTATGCAAACATTCTCTTGATGAATTTCAACGCCATTGCTTTTTTTATATTGTACAAGAAAATAACAAAAAAAAAGCTAGTTCGGCATAAACATTATCAAAAATATTGTTATTCATTAGGTAGGATAATTTGGTATTGAATGCAAATGATTTGGAAATAATTTGATGGGAAATATAAAAAAACTTAAATTAGTCAAACTGTAGAGTAACCGATTAATTGAGGAATCGACTGATTTTCAGATCAATTAAAAAAATTAGAAACCATTAGCAAATCTGGAATTCTAGCTGAAATATATATTTTTTGCAAGATGTACTATTGCAATTTACTAATTATAAATCAACCTAAACGATAAACATACTTTTTTATGACTTTTTTTCAAAAGCTGCGTTAAATCGAAGGTTGTTTGAGCTATTATCATCATCACCTTCATTAAAAGTCAAGCTCTTTTCCTTATATTCATCGAAATACTTGTTTATTCAAAGCTTCCAATTCCTTCTTTCAAATCAAGGTGTGAAAATATCAAAAAGTTCATAAAAGCACATTATTGTCAAAAACTATTTATCTTTCAAAAATAAAGTATTGAATATTATTGAAAGAGTTTATTTTCATGAACTAAGATTTTTTTCATAGGATACAGGGTGGTCAAAGAAAATAAAACAGGAGATAGATACAATAACCACAAGATGTTTAAAAGAGAATCGTGTAAGATGTTTCAACGGCTTTGAAATTCTCTCAACAGTCGTTTTCGATAAAATTCCGCCTAATAGTTTTATAAAAAATCACATTAGAAAATTTGAGTTTGCTTTGCTACTTCTGGCCTCTACTTTCATCAGATTTGTCAGCTCCTGATATATTTTCGTGTGGATACCCAAAGAGTAAAATCGGTAGCACATCTAGTAATTTCAGAGAATTAGCATAAAACATGTCGACACTGAATTGATCTATTCGACCCTCCACTGCAACCCGTGAGGGTTTATTGAGCTTCACATCTATCCAAACTCGACCAAATAAATCCACATCGCTTATTACTTCATTTTGGTAAGTGCTCTTTCAGGTCAGCAGGCCGAAATGTGCCTCTCTGAAATGATACCTGTTGACTATCTTCTTTAATATCCTCTACGACTGCCCTAATGGCATACTATTGTCGATATTGAGGTCGTCGGATGTTCAAGGTCAAAATTTCCCATCCTAATGACCACATACACTTTTCCATAGGAGCTCATCTGTTAGTCATCTATACATGGGTGTATTATCGTTTGAGCGTAAGAGTTTGCTGACCTGCTCAGGAGGAGTTTGTTTTTCGAGGCGATGAGTCGCTTTCTGGTTTCACAGAGAGAGAACTGAGAAGCTCTTGGTCTTGATTCGATGTTACAGGGAAGACAGTTGGAGTCGTTTAGTCGACGCTCATCTTCTCTGTGGACATCATCGTCGAATTATTTGGTTACTTTGTGGTCCATAAGAGGGTCCCACAAGTAGCAAAGGAAAGAAGGTCAATCTGACAGAGTATTACCGTGACACGGCTTTGTACGACGAAAAGGCGCCCAGTATTTCGAAGATTCCGTCAGTGGGCCCAGATTCATATATCCTTTCGGCACGGATACTCACAACTTAGGATGAGGCGTCATTCACGACTCTTTTATTCATCGGTGACACCCCATACGGCAGCGGTAATCCAACGCCTACCACTGTAGGGTAGATTTTGTATATATCATTTTATTATTGTACATTTATTCTGCTAAGTATCGGTACTAAGAAATCATTAAAAAAAAGTTCTCAGATGTAATAGTTTACAGAACTATCAATTTTGAAATAAAAAAAAAAGATAATTTCAAGAACTTAAAAATGCCTGCATCCACCAACATACCCCTCTTCAATGAAAAATGGAAAGGCCCTTGATTTCTTGGTTTGGTATTGCTTCGAATGATTTACATTTCAAATATTTCCCAAAATCGGATATATCTGGCCAGGGGTGTATTTTAGGTATAGGACCTTCTTCATGAATTTGATATCCAAAAATAATAGAATAGTGTATGGTTTCCATTTGAAAAAATCGTGTTTCATCAGTTTCCTCCATGTTACGTTTTAGGTGCAAATTTCGACCGCCCTGTAAATTATTTTCGAAAATTTGATGAACCTGTTCATGACTTGATGCTTAAGGTGTGATTCTGTGGAATTTCACATTTTTAACTGTTACTGTCTATGAGTTATGATTTTTTCGGAGTGGTGCTGTAACTGTCAAATTTTTCAGAAAAAATAAATATCTCCAACACTAACAAATTTGGGTATAGGCATTGTTATACATATTGAACCTAAAATGTGCTGAGAAATTCAAAAATGGAATAAAATACAGGGTGTTCTAGTTGAAATGAGGAAGTTGCCCTCAACTTCCAGTATAACGGAAAAAGACGGGAAGTTGAAAATATTTTGTTTGAGAAGGCTATTTTATAAAACCCACTACCACAAAATTTCAAGTTTTATTCTGAATCGTTCTCCATATATTCCTAAAGAACGCTCGTCGTGAAAGACCCTGTACTGATTTCACTTGTTTGTGAAATTGAATGTCCTTTCTAGCATTCACTCTTGGTACGCCTCTGGTAGAGTGCTATCTACCTGCTAATTGCATGCACCTAATGGCTCAGTCACAGAATATCGAAACTGTTTAGTTCCAATACACTGAATCAGTTTCAGATATTATTCAAATTTCACTCACTCAGGACTTGTAAGTGATTTTAATCTTCACAAAGTCACTCGCTCCAGTTCTATTTTCGCATTGACGTAAAATTTGAAATAATTTTTTTACCGACAAAAAACCACTAAAACTCTAGTTTCTGTCGGGACTCAGGCAATGCACGTGTTGTGCACACTGTGAAATCTCCGTCTAGAATTCTGGAATGCTTTCAATCAATCTGTTTATCGATTGGAAATGTTTTGCAACAATTGAGCTAATAACTGTTGAGATTGTTATATTCAAATACGATTGAAATTTGCTCCCAGGAATACGGGGGTACTTGAAAAATATAAGTATTACATTAACCAATCTCACTACCATTAGAGGTAGATCCTTTTTCAGACTGTGACTTTCGTAGTTTCGATTATTCATGTATCCAGTTTCAGTTCCAACTTTCGATGGTATGTACTGCACGATTACAAATCGACAATCAATTATTTCATTGCTGATATATTTCAATGACTTTCTATCAGATTTCAACTATGATGAGTGAGAATTTCAAGAAATACTTTGTCTTTTCTCATAACCTTTCAAGTGATGTATTGCTGCATTACTAATCAACAATTCAATGAAACTAGTCATATAGTAATGATTATAGTTGATCCGACATCTGATTGAAAATTCAATGAAAGTAATTCGGTGTGATAACAGAATCATGACAGAAAATTATTCTTCACTTCACTATTTCACTTCTTTTATGAAAATGAATAATCTTCACGATCTTCGAAAGCGAGAGTGATGCATGTATAGAACCTTGTAATGAAATTGCTCATTTGAAAAAGTGGTATCTGAATCATGGTTTCACAAAACTCTAATTCAACGGTATTTCATGGGGATGCAACTTACCTATTTTCAATTTTTTTTCGTATTTTCTTGAAATTTTTCTCCTATTTGTGGAAAGCTGCTTCATCGTGTAACTGAGCTGAGGTTTCTCGTCGTGTAACTGAGCTGAGTTTTCTCGAATCTCAGCTCAGTTACATTACGAATTACCTTCCGAATAACTTTTTAGCTTTCAGTATATTTTATCTTCATCATTATCATCTTTTTTTTTCAATCATTCAACAATTTTTTTCATTGTAATTTTATATTCGAATAATAATCTGCATGAACCGGAGAGTTGAAAGTTTTTGAAACGGTTCCCTTTGAAAATGAAATTGATTCTTATATTATTTTCTAGAAGGAGGATGTTGAGTATACCTACATTGAAAAAACATCAATAGACACATATGATAATGCTTGAGTATTTTCAATTTATCCATTTTACGCTAAACGTTCCAAATTCTCCCCATCAAGGATGTTGAAGTTGGGAAGTTTATAATGTGGTCATAAGACCACATAATAAGATAGAACAGAATTCACAAGAGCATAGTAAACATCTAGCAGTTGTTCTTCACTCAGTATATTTTTGAGCTGCATTGAGGCATGGAAACTGCTATTAAGTCTTTTACTAACTTAGTCTACTTGAAATTGGCAATTCAATGGGTGGTCGATGTGAACTCCTGAAAACTTTGTGGATTCTTAAGGGTATATATTCGTGTTATTTATAATAACGTGTATGGGATGTTCCACAGAATTTCTTGGGGAAAACTGTACTGCATTGACCATAAGTCTGTTTCTTTGATACCACTTGGAGAAATTTCGACTTATTGCATTCAATTTTTCTTGAAGTTCCAAAAGACTGTCGGCTTCTGCGAAAATAGAAGTATCATCGACAAAAAGAACTACCGCAGTATCACCGATATGTTGTGGTAAATCATTTGTGTATAGTAAAAACATTAATGTTTCCGAGAGTGAGCCTTGTGGAACTCCAACTTCTAAGTCATAAGTATTCGAGTTTACATTATCCCATTTTACGTACATCTTTCGAAATTTCATGTAAGACATAATCCAAGGTAGAAAGTTACCTCGAATTCCAATTGCACTTAGTTTCTTGGCCAGTATATTGAAGTTTATAGAATCAAAAGCCTTTGATAAATCGAAGAAGAGTGCGGTCACAAACTTTCCTTTGTCAATTCCTCTATAGATATTTTCCAAGAAAGTTGTAGTCGCACTTTCCGTCGATCTCGATCATTTGTTAATTACATTATGTTTCGTAAGAAAGAAAGTAGTTGTTCATAGATACATGTTTCAATTACTTTGCTCAACATACTAGGAATAGTTACTGGTCGGTTGTTGTCAATCAACAAAGAATCATTTATTTTCAAGAGAGGAACAATTTTTCCGCTTATCAAAATATCTGGGAAAGTGTCGTCTTCCACAGATTTGTTGATGATATATGCAAGTGGTTCACATATAGACTCAGAAATGGCTTTGATTATTTTTGTCGAGAGACAGTTCATGCCAGTGGAATTTTTATTTTTGAGTCAAATGTTGAATGATATCAGAAAACAGTTTCATTTGATATTAGGATGGTGCCTAGACGTTGACGGTGAACATTTTGAACATCTATTTCGTTAGCATCCATAGTTCTTTTTCGTATTCTAAATTTCATTACGTTTCGCATAACATTTTATTTCTTGAGTGTATTTCATCGAATTCCGGTAACCACATGATTTTTATTTATTTTATCTTGATTGTTGCAATAAACTTGGAAGCGATAACATTATTGAATAGAAAATGAAGGGACCTTCCAAACGATATAGTACAAACCTATACTTCCCATTTGAAAAATTGGGGGTTGTTCTTGTCTTTCGAATGGGGTTGCAGATAGGAGTGGCATTTTTACTTCGAGGAATGTCAAATCATAATTTAAATTTGGTGTGTTTCGGGATTTCTTTAAAATATGTACGGTAACCGAAATAATGAATTTATTCCATATGGCTTTCACACACTATATGTACGTATTATATATGGATTTTCAGTTTCCATTACTTTTTTAGTTCATTTCGTTAATAAATATGTCTTGTCAAGTCTATAATGTGAGATTTAATATTTGAAAATGAACCAAGATTTTTCACATACAGATGAACAACTACGAATTCAAAATCAAAATTTCCTATGAAATAATTGCTGTATCCGTTGCATTGTTAATCATCACGAATAAACTTATAACGATGAATTGGCAGTTCTAATCAAAACAAACACATATTATACCATAGTGTCGACGCACCATTCGGCAGTGGATCAAAAATATGTCATCTTTATTTGGTTTCTGTACTTCAGTGGAATTTTCCATACGCAATAAACCCAAATGCTAGGCGCATCCTCGGAACCGAATTGAGCATCAGTTTGCACACAGGGCTGCCAAATATCCGCAAAATAATTGGATACCACACTGAAACTGTTTCCCTCTTTATTTTTTTTTGTTCGGTAATCCAAGAGCAATATTTATTATCAGTGCATGTTTTATCAGTCAGAGAATGAATGAAAACGTTAGAAGTGGAGGACTGGAAAGGACTGAAAATACTCATTTTTTGAAGTTATGCAACATAAGAAACTTTATCTCACGAAACCAAATTAAGTATTGTAGTTCTCAAAATCCGGTTTGAAGCTCGTTACTTTCCTGAATCGAACAGTTGCACATATTTTTCAAAAAGCTGCAAGTTGGTTTCAAAAAAACACAACTTTCCATCAACATTCGACTATTAACTGAAACTTGTAGAATCAAATATGATTTCATATATCTTGGCTTGCGATTACCAAATATTTCATATGAATTATTCATTAGAAAAATCCCAAATCAATGATATTTTGATGTCGTGAATCAAAATCATCTGTAGAAATATAGAATGAAGAAATAATAATCCCTCTGCTTCATATTTTACTCCTGAGTTTGTTCTACCCTGTTTAACTAAGATGTCCTAACTAGCCAAATTATGAAACGGAGGTGAATGAGTTTTTGTAAATTATTCTATGCTGTAATCATTTTGAATTCTATTAATTGGGAACTTTCCACAGTCCTGACTATTTTCTGGAACATTATTTTAAGTAATAGTTATTTCATGTAACATAACAAATCTATACTTAGAACATTCTAACTCAGGAAAACAAGGTATACTCGAGGAGACTCCACTCATTAGAATTCCATTATTTTCACTGGTAACACAATACCTCAATAATTTAATAGTAAAATGTAAACTGAACAAACACACTCAAAAAAATCAATAACGAACTAGTTCATGAGAAACTACAAGTCATCATCACTCATCTACTCTGAAACCTCCAGTTCTTCGCAGAATGCCAAACGATTTGCAGGAATTATTGGTCGCAATTTGGATATTAGATTATTCTTTCTATCTGAAAAAATTCATCTGTTACTGTTTTGTTGAGCAGCCTTTGGTATAGTCGCTTCGAAATCTTTTGCTGTGTCAGGAAGTTGAGTTCCAAAAGGCCATCCGAGAATTTATTTTCATACCAGAGAGTTTTTCAATATCTGTGGAACTGAACGAAAACCATGTCGTGGAGATAGAATTTGGGAGATATTCTCTGCAATT
>WOGR01006419.1:0-13093 GCA_015342045.1 Leptinotarsa lineolata | reverse complement strand
ATCTCGAAAACCGTCAATATTTTCGAAGTGAAGATATACATAGTGTCTTTCATCTTCTATGTAGAAACCGAAAAAGCTATAAAAAATATAGGTTACCATTTAAAAAACACAGTTGGGATCCGCCCAGAAAAAATTGAAAACCCTGTGTGACCGCCAATATTTTTATTTTATCGAATTCGAGCAATAAAGTAATATTATAGAAATTTAGATTCCTATCTGTTTTCTAAATAGAGATATGGAACACCGCGCCACTGTTGCAAGACCCTGTATAATGAAATTTTTAATAAATAGCCCACATAGTTGGCGCCTTGTACTGCTCCTGCATTTGCTGCAGGTGAGAAAGCACAATCATAGCAAATAACTTTTGGTGGGTGCCAACAAATCACAACTAATAAAAATCACATTTATCTAAATATCTTCAGTCGTTCCAATAGATCTAGAACACGTGCAAGGACAACAAAATAGTGGCTGTTTTGATAGAAGGTAATGACCGTGAATGATAGATGTGACATATGGCATTATCTTGAACTTCGTTCAATTATCAATAATTGAAATAACAAATCAATAGATGTATCTGTGGCATTAGCGGCGTGAACGTTTACAGGAAAAACATTTTTAGTTTCTGGCGGAGTTCAAAAACTGTTCGATTCGATACTGTCGACAAATTGATGAAACGTTATTGGCAGGATTTTTAACTTAAACGAACCCTTGCAATTGAGGCAAACAAATGATGTTTTTATATTATTGTAGGTTACATAAGATTCAGACTGTTTAATTTTTGTAAATTTTGTGATGAATTACAACGGTTCGTTTCAGTGAAAAATCTTTATGGTTACGATTCATCATCTGCAGTTATCAATGTCGGAATGTGTAGCTCTAAAATCGTACCTATGGACTATCTTCTCGTATATTCCATAATGGCATACTGAAAAGAGTCCAGGTAATTTTGGTCGATATTAAGGCTGTCGGATGTTGAAGATTGCACATCTGTGCAGGTTCCGCAGATTCCGCTCCTACTGTTCAAAAATTTGATGCAAGGCAGATTCACAAGATATTCTACTCTTTAGGAGGCCACTAGCTTTCTAGGTTTGTTCAGGATCAATAGTTGAAGAACTGGGAAACTCTTGCTCTCAATCCGATGTTGGGCCGTTCAGTTGACGTCATTTGTTTAGGTATTAATAACTTATGCCGGAAAGTACAATAAAACAGCGCTTAATATTGTGTTCGGTTGATATATTAAACAAGTAAGTGAAACTAACTACAACCTAAATACCTGTTTACACCTGGCTGCTCAATAGTTTGGACAGGATAAAAATAGGCACCCTTACGTTTGTATATTCTATAATAGGCTTTATAGTTACTGTTAGTGTTAATTTTTTATTAAACTCACTAGTAGAATCAATTTAAAATATTATTTTTTAATTATTAATTAATTATAGTCTGGACATTATAAGGGGTCACCCCTTGTTTTTTATAATTTTTAACATACTATATTACCTATCAAATAATTTTTATCCATTAAACAGATGGGTGCAGGTCTTCCTTATATCGGATCCTCTAATAGTAGTACATTTCATAAATTCTCTTATGTTAATACAATTTACTACATAATTAGAATTTAGAAAAACTGAAAAAATAAATGATAAAAATAATTATAAATACCTCTGGTTCATGTTCTGGATGCGAGTAGGATATCCAGTTTATAATATTTTTCATAACTTGAATGAATTCAATTTAATCAGATGAACTGAGACACGAATATTTTCAACATCTGATTAGGTTATGGAAAAACTGAATTTTATGTGAAACTTTTTTCAAAAACCTAGAAGTCTTTCATTCAGTTTAAAATCTCTAATCACCTCAGAGGTCCAGGAAACAATTTTTTCAAGAAATTTTCCGTCATCCTTTCGAGTTGAATAACCCATTGTAACTGCAACTTTCTATTGAACCTCAACTTTTCACAAGATTTCAACGGTTTGAAACATTTTAGGGCAGATTCACACACCCAGTTTTGAGTCGTGAGTTGCTGATTCTATGAAATCGTAAGCAGTTAATCATTGCTTGTCAGTGGAAACATTCATTCAACATATACAGTTTCTTATATGTGTATGAGTGTTAAGTTTTCAGTATCTGGTAATGAATGATAAACATGAATTTTTGAGACTGGTACATGAATCACATAAATAACATATTCTGTTCGATTGTGCTGACAACTACGAAATGTCAAAATATTACCTGTCATAATATTCATAACTTTTTCGCATTAGCAATGGCTTCATATCGTCCTGCATTGTCGAACGTACACAAAAACGAAACAGTTTACTGCACCGAGTTGAACCTTTGCTGAGATAACACAAACCCGTTCATATGAATGTCTTGAGGAACTGACTTCTTCGACAAACTCGATATCGAAGTAACGAGACAAACAAATCCATTCCAATGCAGATAGACACATCAATCCTGATAAGAGTTGTGTGTATTTCGATAGTGAAGAATCAAATTAACATTCTACTATTAGCAGGTTTACAAAGGCCCGATTAGAAAGATTATTTAAATAACTATTCAAACAAAATTTAAATTTAATACTTAACCATTGAAAGTTTATTTTGAATGAGTGGTGACATGATAGATAAATTAAAAATTTAATTTACAAGACAATGGGGAAAGAAAAAGCAGTTGATCAAACAGTTAAACTAGGTATTAGTAATCTTAATGGACCTTATGGATCTTAGCTGGACCGCTACTCCAGAACAATAGTGTTCACATTTTATATCAGATTATGTACAAACGTACAATATATCTATTTTAATCGAACTAAAGAACAATAAGCAGCTTACAAAATTTAAGAACTAATGATAAATACCGTGTGACACAGACTCATGGTACACACCCTTTTCCTCCTTTATTTCTTTAGCAATATTTTTGAAACTTGGAACATTAAACATGATCACTAGACGACACTTCTTGACATATTTGTAAAACAATGACCGGAAATGACAACAACTTTCGATTTTCAAATGGAATATCCTGTATATTATTATAAGACCGGTTAGGGATGATCATGAGGAATTCAGCGATACTATGTTTGATGGTGTTATCTCTAATGACTACGGAGATATCGCAATTTATTTTATCCATAAGCTCAATGAGTGGGAGAGAGTTGGATGGACCCTCAGAAAAAGTTTCTCTGTCCTACACATTGAGCTTATGTATAAAATAAATAGCGATATCTCCGTAGTCATTAGAGAGAACACCATCAAACATGATATCGTTCGATTCCTTATGGTCATCCCTAACCGGTCTTGTAATGATATATAGGATTATCTATTTGAAAATGGAAAGTTGTTGTCATTTCCGGAAAAACCGGAAGTTGAATTTGTTTTACAAATATGTCAAGAAGTGTCGTCTAGTGAGCATATTTAATGTTCCAAGTTTCATAAATATTGCTAAAGAAATAAAGGAAAAAAGGGGGTGTACCATGAGTCTGTGTCACACGATATATGTGTAAGAGTAGTCAAACTAGTGTAATTAAAAACAAATCAAGAACGTGATTCAAGAACAGAGAGCAATGTTTTGGACTCGTCAAATGTCTCATCAGTGATGCTAGGCTGAATCATAAATATATCGCTGGACTGAGTTGTCCTTGAAGGAAAAGCCTTAATGAGTAGAATCGATGACATCTCCCCTTACGAAGACGTTATCTATGGAATCACACGTTAAAACGTAAGACCTCGTTAGTCCTTAGCTCGCACAAGTTTCGATTTCTGAGAGTTTTCGTTCATATGGGGGCAATAGCTGGTTAACGGAAAACAATATTTTAAACAGACAGATAGATGACTCAATCCACGACTATGCCATTAAATGCATTACCAAGTTTCGACAATAACCCCGTCCTCTGACTTTCACTGCAAATCAAGTAGATGAAAACAGAGCCCGAAAACAAAGCATATTATTGGTGATCAACACCAAACAGCACCATTTTGGCCCACCATAAATTTGTTCACTGGTGATAGGCTGAACCACAGATGAATTACTGGACTCAAATATCCTCAAAGGAAAAGCCTGAGCAAGTAGAAACGATATATTTTCCCACGAAGACGGCATCTATAGGATCGACAGAGGCTCCCGAAGGCGTCAGTTTCAAAGCCAAGCTTCGACAGCGACCGCATAACGAATTTCGTCCTCTGTTGGTATATTTTCCGATATAGAATATATTTCAGACAATAATAAAAATGTTAACTACAGAACAATTAGACCACAAACCTTTGCTAAATTTTAGGGGGCTACATGTACCTATTGAAAATGTAGGAATTTCATAGTACTGAAGTAAACAAATATTTTCGGCCTAATGTTGTCAAATGAAAGTGGTGCATGTGAAAATCCGTACCCATGTTGGGAACACGCACTGAGAAACTTTCAGCTTTCATAAATACCGAGGATCTAGCATTCTCAGGCTCTCACTCTATCATCCAGAAACGTGAAAACAACATTTTAAGCCCAACCAAACGCCTTACAAAAAAAGTTGCAGTGTAAAATAGGAAAAATTTTCATTATCGAAAAGTGACCTCTATTTGCAAGGTAATAAATTCCTGTGAGGCTTTTATAAAATTCGTAAGAATTTGGCGCATATGATGGTGAGAGTACGATCAACTTCCTGCCCAATAGTTACTGTTGAAGGTCATATATTAATGTACGACATAGATTCCGAAATATTATGAGACATCTAAAATAGAGATGTTCAAAACCTTTTGAACAGCTCTATTTTTGTCCATGTGAACATGGGTGGAAATTGAATACTGCCATTTGATAAGAGCCTATGTATGTACTAATTACTTATATATGAACTTATCAAAAAAAACAATTATTATTATTATTATTATTATTATTATTATTATTATTATAAGAGTGGGAGTTATTATTATATTCAATTGCTGTACAAAAACGTTGGGAAACAATGAAATCATCAAGTTTCAAACGAATTTCTATTTTATGTATTTACACCGTACATTTTCGATGGTGTTTCGATGACCTTTGAAGGTCATTCAAACCTTTACGGCGTTTTCAAATTATCATATAATCTTTAACGATAACAAAAAATGATTAGAACTCTTGTTGCCGTATATTTTAGATTACGCATTGATTGAATTACTTTCATGATTTTTTATTAATTGGATTTGTCTCCGCCCGGAATAGCAAAATAACTATTGAAACATTTGAAAATCTAATATACAGGGTGTTTGTTAAACATGCGGCAAAAATTCGAGGGACTATTCCTTGGACTAAGGATATTTTGTCCTCTGATGAGTTTTGATATGACGTTCTGATTCGAAGATACGGGGCGAAAAATATTTTCGACAATAAAAATTTTGGTAATTTCAAAATTATCAACGTAGCCGAAATAAAAGTATACCTAGCGTATATTATACTGGACCTACCAAGTAATGAAAAATCTAAAGTCATTAGTTTATACTACTCCAGTGGAAGATGTGGAAGATTTAAGAAATCGGAAGATTGCTGGGTATACCTACGCAATCAGAAACGATCCTGGTGTTTTTAAAAGAGTTCGGGAGTCGATGAGAAGATTGGATTCTTGCATCCGAGCGTGGGGTAGTTATTTTCAACAGTTCTTGTAGATCAAGAAACATTACATGTAATTTCTGGTAATAAATTGTTATTGTCGAAATTCTTTTTCGCTCCGTATCTTTGAAACAAAGTGCCCTATCAAAAATCATCAAACAACAAATAATCCATAGAATAGCCCAAGGAATAGTCCCTTAAATTTTTGCGGCATGTTTAATAAACACCCTGTATAAAACAAAGTAGAAAAATCGTGTTAGTTGAATCATTAAGAGTTCAAAAAATTAGGTGAATTTTCATTTTTCTCAAGAAATATTCATTCGTTCATCAATTTCTATTTTGTACCTTTCAAAGTAGTCCCCCTCAGCTATAATATACTTGTGCCAGCGTTTTTTTCAATACTCGAAGCAGTTCTGGTATGCACTAGGTAGGTCCTTGAAATCTCTCGGCGATTCAATTTGTATCTCTTCAATTGTTGCAAAATGCCATTCTTTCATAGGTCTCTTCAATCTTGCAAACAGAAAAAGTCGCAGGGGGGCAAATCTGGTGAATACGGTGGCTAAGGCGTGATTACGGTGTTGTTTTCGGCCAAAAAATCTCGAACAGGCAATGACAAGTGAGCAGGTGCATTATCGTCATGCAAAAGTCATGAAATTTATTGGACTTGTCTCCATCCAGAATATAAGGATAACTATTGTTGAGCGTGGAAGTATAAAGACAAAACTTTTTTCCCAAAAAACTAATCTCTTCTAAAAATATACTCCTTTCAATTCAAACCCTCAAAACATTTAAAACATTATAAAAAAATTTGATGATTAAACAAATTGGCGACGATCGGATTGTTAGGTTATGACAGTTGTCATAACCTAACAATTGAGGTTGTAACATTTGTGACTGAGCACTGAACACGCATGAATAATTGTTATACCATAATAGAAGCAAACTCAGCAATATCAGCAGCAACGAACAAGAAGATCGAGTCTGTCACATCGAATCCTTGATGCAACTAGACTGCAAAATTAATCCACTGAAGGTGAAAAAGAAATTACACCAGAGGAGCGCCATGTTCAGTGTTGCCAGGTCTATTGTTTTTGCAGTACATTTCCTGTTTTGGCTCTTGAACTACTGTTCTACTGTTTGAGAATTGAAATCTACTGATGACTACTCTAGTAAGTATATATAAAATATATCTATTGTATTTTGAAACAATCTACTGTTGGTCTGACACAAAACCTGCTGCTAAGCAAGAAATTTATCTAGCAACACTAGCCGTGATAGTATGGTCTGACTTCGTGCTTCACATACTCAACATTAAACTCCGATACAAATGGGGAGTAATCATATCCTGCTAAAGAAAAAAACTGGGAAATAAAAACCCAGACAGGTACATGTTTATTTTATTTGAACTATTCCTTTCATGGCAACATTCCAAGTTTCGAATATTTAAATATTCATACTATTTATTCATATGAATAGTCATCTTCGTTTGTGGCAAGTAAAATAAATCTATTACACTATTGTATTCAACTCCCTTCGTATACATGCCGGTAAGAATACGAGTGACGTATTTCCATAATAGATATACGAGATATGTTCAGAAAATAGCGGGAATTCTCGTTTTTCAAAAGAAATATTTATTCATCCGTCCACATTCATAAGTATTATCGCCTTCAAAATAGTCTTTGTTGGATATTATGTACTTGAGCCAGTGCGTCTTCCAATCTTCAAAACAAATCTCAATCACGATTTTTGGGATACACTTTAGATCTTTCAATGATGTATGATTGTAAAACGACAGCCCTCAAAGGTTACACAGGCCAATGATTAAAAATTTTTTTACTTAAAACACCTTATTATTTTGTTTTTAAGTGTGCTAAATCCAAATATGACACTTATTAGGCCTTATCGCCTACCATTTTTTCACATTTGCACATCAATATATCAAATTTTTTGATTTATTACAGAATTCAATAGCGTTTATATACTACAAATAAAATTGTAAAATAATTTGTGCTGGACGTAGAAGAGTTGGCAGCACTGCTGAAACACATTTACTGTCCAGAAAAAAGGTAATTACATTGTTCTGTTCACAGCTGATGTTTTGTTTACTGTCAACCTAACCTTACTTTCTAGTTTCCAGTACATGTGCTCATTAAAATGTCTAATATCGGTTCTAAGAACTCTGCTGACAGTTTTTGTTATATTTGTGGTAAGTTTGTTATTAAAAAACATCAAGGAAACATTACAGACTTTGTGAAAAAGGTTTATTTCATTTATTTTGGAATTAAACTCGGTGATCAGGATGAATATTGGGCCCCGCATAAGGTATGTTATGTTTGTGTTGAAGATCTTAGGAAATTGTCAGGAAAGGAGAAGAAAGCCTTCAAGTACGCTGTTCCTATGGTATGGAGGGAACCTAGAAACCACACTGATGATTGTTACTTTTGTAGTATTGATATTACTGGCCATAACTCGAAAAACAAGAAGGTAATAAGATACCCTAACCTAATTTCCGCCAACAGACCAGTAGGGCACGATGTAGATTTGCCGGTCCCAGAACCTCCAGATGATTTGAATTCTGTTCAAACTGAAATGTTTTCTGATGTACTGTCAGATATAGATGAGCAAGATGATGAAGAGTTCCAATGTGCTACAGCAAATATAGAGCCTAAACTGTTTACTCAGTTTGAGATTTACGACTTAGTTAGGGATCTTAGGTTAACAAAAGAAAAAGCTGAATTGCTTGGTTCTAGACTAAAAGAAAAGAACTAATAGGCAGTTGGAACTAGCATATATGTGAATAGGAAAAGAGAGCAGCAGTTCTCGACATTTTTTGAACAAGAAGGTGATTTAGTGTACTGCTCAAACATTCCAGGTCTGATCAAAGAGTTTGGTGTTGGAAACAAAAAGGAAAACTGGAGACTGTTTATTGATTCTTCCAAAACTAGTTTAAGAGCTGTTTTATGCATCTATACCTGTTGGCCATTCTGTACATATGAAAGAGACCTATGAAAACCTAGAAATAGTGTTGAATAAAATTAGCTATTCGGCTCATGGTTGGATGGTATGTGGTGACTTGAAAGTGCTTCGTGGTCAGCAATGCGGTTTTACCAAATGTCCATATTTTTTGTGTGAATGGGACAGTAGAGCATAGGATCAACATTGGTGCAGAAAGAACTGGCCTGTGAGTGAGTCTTTAAAAAATGGCGAGAACATTTTCCGCAAAAACCTTGTAGATCCTAGAAACATTCTCTTACCACCTCTACATATAAAGTTAGGCCTCATAAAACAGTTTGTAAAGGCATTACCTAAAGATGGACCTTGTCCATGGTTTTCAGGTTTTATGCCTGACGTTCCGTCTACTACTGCGGTAGGCGACGTGGTAACGGTCACAGTACCCGAGTTGGTGCTGGAGCTGTTGTTCCTGTTCTTTCCAACTCTCACTACCAGCCAAAACAAAAGAGAGGGGTAAGTAAAACTTTGGTTGAGAGAGCACGACGTATCTGTGAACAATAGAGTCTTTCTGAGGAACTCAATCCCCTGAAAACTGCCTTCAAAGGGAATGGGTATAGTCCAAGTAAACGATATTGTGCACACTTAAAGGTGTCGGCACTCTTAAAGGCCTAAATAACCAATACATGAAAATGAACCGCCTTCCAATTATTCCACGTGGACTCTAAAATTGGCGATTCTTGTAGGATAATCGTTACTAACCAAGTTTTATGATTGGGTGAATAGTTGTAAAATTAAATTAAAAGTCATGTTACGGTGACGAATATAAATCGGGGAATGCGGGTATGGCTATCGTCCTCGTGTCATCAATGTTCAGTTCAGGAACTGATCGCGATTTTAGTGTTAAAACTCGGTATTGGTTCAGTTATAATCACTTAAAATTTTTGATATCTGTTCAAAATGTGGCGTTCTTGGAGAAGTACTCACAGTAATAACGAGTGTGATAACAACGCAGACTTTTTCCAGTGTAGTGATTCCAATAGCGATGGTGAACAATGCCAAAAATAAATACCAGTGAATAAGATTCGGTTGAATTTGAATATTGAAACACAGAGAGTATGTTTCAATGTATATAAGAATCTACATCTCGAGTTTTGTTTCGAGGGAAACAAAATATCACAAGTCTTTAATATATGTGGCTCAAGATTACATTGAATAGTCACCCCATAATGAATTCAAAACAGTAGTCTGTTTAAACCACTGACAAATAGTCGGTTGCATTTTTCCACAAAATTTCCCCCATAATACACAGATGCAGTTCTCCATTCTTCACGTTGAGAATAGTGGACGTGAGCTGATGCTGAAATTTGATGACCTCCCATTCATCCTCGCTGCAGCCTAATAGATGAGAAGTGTCAAACTCGTGAAACTAACCGCAAACACTCCAATTTACATAATTGAGAATTTGAAAGCGTTGAAATCAATATTGTATATTGCCGTCGTCTTCCTGTTTCAGCAGGAGGATGGTTTAACAGGCGTGGGATGCACATGATGGCTATTCTCAATTGAGCACAGATCTATGAGCGTAGAGGGTGTTGTAAAATTCCCAACTAGTTTCTGTTATGTAATTAGTGTGCAACCACAGAACAACATAAATATAAAGGTGTTTGTTCTGTGGCCATTTTCAGTTATGGTGTTCGGGAAAACTCTGAAGACGTCACAAATGACAGGTTTCGTTGCTTGTAACCACAGAACTATAACTTAGAGTTTTTCAGTTCTTCTCTTAGACGTAATCGTTTTAAAGTATGGGTTGATGGGTATATTTTCCCAGTACTCTTTATGTTTCTTATAAATTTATTTCATGATCTGATCCAGTATCACATCCGGAGTTGATGACACAGACATCTATTATTTTTTCAAGGACGAAACACAAGCACTACGTGAAAATACTTTAGGCGTGAAAATAGCGATTCGCGTTGGATTTGAATCTTTCTTCGTTGACCACCAAACCAAAGAAACATATCGTCGGTCTAGATGTGATACCTCGCAACTACAAAACACTGATTATTCAGGAAACAAAGAAATTTAATTATTTCTATAAAAATATTAATTTGCGATAAGTTATAATGTCAATATTTCATAAAATTATATTCTTTCATGTTCTAAGAATTCAATTATGATTGTAATATTACTTATATACAAAAAATGCCAGTTACGTGCCCTCACTTTTATTTTTCATAATATTATTTGTACTTACAAGGTCTCACATGTCGTACTCAACAGAAAAGCAATAAAAAACAGCACATTTGATGGGAAAAATACTAATAAATATTTTTTTTTCAAATGTCAGTAAATCTATAATTTTTCGACTGAGTAGGCGACCGTAAAGTTTCATTGTTCCTCCGCCGGAGCTTTAGTTTTCACTTTCCCGCCAGCGGAGGCAAATGTGTTATCATAGCAACATAGAAATAAGAAAACAAGCGTCAACAACTCAAGATTTATTAAACTAAAAACAAAACTAATACTTTTATTTATCAAACGAATGGATATTGAACATACAATGCGAAATTGTTGCATTTTGAAAATTAAACCCGCGCAATACCGAGGACGATGCTGTTACAAAAAAAGTCACATCTACTCATGAGGCAAATTATCTAAAATAAGTGACAATCAGTTGGTAAAACACTTTCTAACTGTTGTAGTGCAACCACTTTTGTTTTTTGATGGGTAACCTATTTTGATAAAGCTGAGGAAAAGATAGTCAAGATTTTACTCCATTTCGTTTTCGCCTAATCGGCAAGTCGATATAGTCTTGATTGAGATCTAATTTTACTTGTATGATTCCATGAGATGTAACCTTTATTGCTTTTATATCCGTAACCTGAGGATCACCTACTGATTTCCCAGGTCGTATCGACGGGTATACAATGTCGTTCATCCCGTAATTCCTACAAAATGAATACTCGAGACCTTTTACTTCGTATAGATGTGGAGTGCGACTAGCTTCAAGAGTTAATCGAACATAGTCACTAGGCAGGTAAATGTGTTTGTTGATTTTTTTTTAAATCGTAGCATGGACTGAATAGGCCTCCATTTGTGTATGGCCTTTTTCAAGGAATTTTTGTGTGACCGTTACTCTTTATCAACACTAAATGCTAGAAGAGCATTTGAGAGGGTAGCGTTCCTGTTTTGGTAAGTACAGCCATCGCTCCTAATAATAATAAGGGGTTTTATTTTCGTCTACCATGCTACCTATAAAATCAATCAGGCAACTTGCAAAAGTGTTAGTAGTTAAGTCCGCTTCGGTTTCATCGACAGTGACGGCTGTTTATGTTAAATACAGTAAAGTTGTGCAGGCATAATTTTGTCTTGTAATAAATCGCTGATGCGTTTAAGCTGGGACAAACTTTGACAGACTGCAACCATTGTAGGCACAACACATTTCCCTTCTTCTCCTGCCCTCTTATCCTCATCCTTAGCTTCTCTGGCTCTGTCCTTCCTTGCTAGATGTTTTTGGTAGGTTTTTACTTCAAGATTTTGTGTTTCGTATCCAATGCACAAATCGCAACGATCCTTTTTGGAGGCTGCAAAGAAATATGTTTCTCCTTTACGACCATATCAAATGTGAAATGGCTAACTGGCACCTGGGTTGTATTAGAGGTTCGGCACTTTTTTATGTACTCCCTGTAAATATCACTCATATTATTATTTCCAAATGTTGGCTCCAGGTACACTTTCAAAGTTGACTGATGACAATAATGAGAGGGGAGCTTGAGTAATTCATCTAAAAATTTGCTTACTCCATCTCTATCTGCCTTAGCTTTGCATCTTGGTTTACTATTTTCATTCTTTTCCGCGATAGATTCAGACATGCCTTCGCTTGCATTTTTAACCCAATTTAACACCCACCCATTCTTTCAAATCGAGTATTGAAAGATACATGTTTTTGCAAACTTTCAGTATTTTGCCATCTTGAGTTTTTAGCCTATATTGAAGAGTGTTATTTCGTCTACGGTTTTCAACAGTGGCTACAGTACGTCTTTTTGGAGGTGCTCCAGATACAAGAGATGTGACGTACAATTTTTTTTGGTCCCAACTCATTTTTTTCCAAAAAAAGTTAAACATTTCTTCTCTGTCTTTTTGGCTAATCTTCTGGCAATCTTTTTTTGTTTTTTCACAATGTTTCGACTTGCATGTTGGTCCTATTTTTCTTTCTGACTTTGGCGCCCCCTCATTCCTTTTTCACCTTTTGGTTTTGTCCAACCCGTATACGCTTCTCCAAGTTCCCTTCTTCTTTTATTTTTAAAATCCATCCACTCCTTAGGATCTGCAATCTTTCTTCGCTTTTTCTTTACCCTTTCGTTATTTTCCCCGGTTACCCGTTTCTCTTCGTTTGTAATAATTTGGCCTTCATCTGTCACTTTCATTTTCAGACTCTGGGAGCCAATTAGGATCGTCTTCATTGATCTCAGTGTCTCCATCTACCGGTAATTGATGCGAGAAAGTTATGTCCTGCAATTCTTGATTGTCTTCTAAAGTTGGGTTGTAATCTAAAGAGTTACTG
>WOGR01006418.1:0-17715 GCA_015342045.1 Leptinotarsa lineolata | reverse complement strand
CCGTTAACGTTTCAATTAATGAAAAATTCCATGATCAGTACACAAAGTCGAAAGATCACAAAATATCCAACTGAACTTTGTTTTTATGCATTATTCAATGATATATAGTCATGAAAATAAAAAAAATATACCAAACTGGATAAAAGAATCATTTCAAATATTTGATTTATTCTACGATCATCAATCTATACAACTGCAATTTATTATAAAAAAAAGGTTCCTACATAAATACCTCTTTCCAATATTGCTACTGAATTCAAGCGTTATAGGCTCGCTTGGGTAATCTGTTGAATCTTCCAAAACTTGAGAAGAAGGTTGAATGAGGTCAAGTATAGACAGAATTGATTGTAATCGAACTAATCCAAAAAAAGCTTCTGAGGTAATACCATTAATCATATGATGAAATTTAATGAAGTAAAATGAAAAGCATTTGATTTTTTTTTGCAAAAATAACAATTCATTTTGTTTCATACTTTCAGCAACAGTATTAACTCCAGATAATGCTTTTCGTGGAGAATACTTGAAGTTGAAATAAAAAACTGTGTCATGAAATTCAATATTTTCGTTCCCCTTTCATTTATAGTCAATTTTCAAATGATTTCTTTAAAGTCTTGGAAGAGTAGAAGGATTGTAGTTCTTTCTTTTCGATACTTTCACCTATTTTTCTCTTATCATTTTATCCTTTGGGAACCTAAACTCATTATATGAAATAACTCAGCTATAAAACAATGCGCTTTCTGTTTTGTTGTGCCTTTCCATACAATTAAAATCAGCACAATAATGCACCATATTATCATTCAAATATATCTTTAAAACACCGTAGAAATACACACAAACTAAACTTGATGAAAAAATGAATTGTTCCTACGTGAGCTGTCAGCTAAGGAAAAGTTGCAACTCTATGTTGCAAAAACAAGCAGAATGGATCCGATATCACATACGAATTCAATGCCAAATAAATCAATAAATTGTGATATGGGTACTCCATTTTCCCGAGAAAATGAACGATCAATTAAAATTTTCTGTAATTATTCATTCATTTTTTTAAAGAATGAAGCCAGCAAACTAATAAATATACAATAATAAGATCGCTCGAATCCACGAATTAAGCATAAAAATGGACCATAATATTTGCCTTGATAACTAATATAGTACGAGTTATATCTAAATAGAATGTAACGAGCTGTATTTTCAAAAGGTTTTTGAATGCTCATGAACCCTTATAAAATGAATCAATTATGCATTCATGCCACCGATCAAAAATAATAAATTCAACGTTACTGGAATATTAGCCGTATTGTCAGCCAGCGCCATCTGTAGTGTATGCGACAATGTGCTGTTTCTAATGTCAATGGTTTCCACACATAACTTCGTATTTTTGTTATAATAATTTCAAAATGAATGTTGTGCCTAGTTTTGTTGAAGCTGACCCCGACAACTTACCAAAAATCGATTTTGAAATGATCGATGAATTTAACTTGAAAAATTGTATCTATATGACATTCATTTCAGACTTTTTTATCGAAGGTATATAACATTTTATCAATTTTTGTGGTAGTAATGATAAAATTCAATCCAAAAATAACCTGAAATTTTTTTTTCGGAATGTGAACTGATGACACGGAATATGCAGCAAAACCTTTTACAAAAAAAAAAACGTTCTTCAATTAGATGATTGCAACACTTGTATTCACACCGAGTTGACAAAAATAACAACAAAAATGGTGTCTTTCAAATTGGATCATCAGATCTGTGATTGGATATTAAAAACCAATACACTTGGCAACTACGCTCTAGACACGATCAATCTTATTGGTCAACCGACACGCGGCCAATTTAAATTCTTGATTTTCGAATTGTTCTTTTTTCTGCAGAGATAAAGAGATCTTGGGACTGATTAGGTTTGATAAGTATAATATGCCCCTAACCCGATCAGTCTATAAGCAAACCAGTATCTTTTTCCATAGCATGAAACAAGCTCATTAACAGTTATTCATTTTTGGTAATCGTAAGTTTCAATGCAATTCTTTCATGATTTGATAATTGTATCAAGTAGAGTTGACAAAGTATTTGGACCAACCCACCCAATGCTCTGGGTGGGCTGGTCGAAACTAGTTAAATATCTTCATTTGGTGACAATCTCATAATTTTGGTATTTCATATGAAGTTTATCCACGTAAAATATTTCAATAACTATTGTTTTGTTGATAGAAGAATCGCTACTCTAACATTGCATTTTTGTATTCCTACATTTACATTTACTGATATTTTTTTCAGGATCAAACTATCGATAGTATTGAAAGTTATATTGTGAAATCTATGCTATCTTCACTCGAGAAATATTCATTATTCTACTTCATCAAAATTGTTAGAGTGTATTGATGAATAATAAAAAGACCTGATAAACAAAATGAACAAGCACTTGAAAACAGTGCATTATGTTCAATAAAATGCCCTTCATTCTCCTCCCCTATGTCACACTAAAAACTCGAATGATTGGAGAGGAAATAAAAACTTAAAAGAGAACAATGAACATATTCTCTACCACATCAAAGGGTAATCTTTGTATATGTTTACTATGAGCATACTGAATAGGGTGCGGTGCCTTTGACAGGGCTTTCTTTTTGCATTATTTTGATAGTTATAAAGCTTGTTACATATATCTGGTCACAATCTGTGGCTTGGGTTTCATGATTTTTCCGCTAGCGTTTGAAGGTGAGGATGTGACAGAGCCTTGTGCAGAACAGAAAAAGTAACAGAGTTCAAAACTGTACGGGATAGCTATGAAATGAAATTTGTTCATTTTTGAATAACTCGGAGAATTGTTGGTTTACATCAAAACTCAAATTATGTGTAAAAATTATTTCATATTATCGAAACATAAGTTAGATGTATTGTTTGAGATGTAATTTTTTTGTGATAGATGAGATTTGCATTTTTACGTTTGCAGTTTTACAAAAACGCAAACGTGTTTTGCTATACAGTAGCATCTTCAAACGTATCAATATTTTGAGTACACTGTATATATTTGAATAGGATGGCGACCGTTGAATATGATTTTGATTGTCCAATTTCTAAATTGTCGACGTTTAGAAACTTTATTATTCCATCTTCAGGACTCTGAAGTAAAAAAAGAAGACATACATTTCAAAATGGAAATTTACAATGCAGTTCTGTTAGAAACAGAACAAATCGGTAAAAAAAAATAAACGTTTCGAACACTTTACAGAAAAACAACGTTGATAAGTAGTTACATTGTGACTGTATATACTGAGTATAGACATACATGAAGAAGCTATTGTATAGCGAAACACGTGTTGCGTTTTTGTAAAATTGTTTGGTGAAAATCTGACCAATAAAGTGTTTTTTTAATTGATTCATTGTATTTTTTCAACTTTTCCTTTCGGAAGTATCTGTCATCAAATTATAAACATCTCTCAACTATGAAAATATTCATATTGGAAACAGAATAAAACCATCGAGAATTGAACGGTTACTTCCATTCAAAAATCTCTCAAATGAAATTATGAATGCCTCAAACTGCTAAATTTAAGGCATGACTTCTATCAGGAGTTATAACCGTTCAGAGTATTCCGAGTTTTCAAATTAAATATTAAAAATACTAGTACCAAAATATTTGATGAGTCAGTAAAAAACATAAAATAAAGTAGTATCATAAATATAGGGAGAAATGAATAATAATCAGTAAAATAGTTAAATGTATCACGAACCTACCTGAATTTCATAGAAGTCTCTTAAAGAAGATTCCTCAAAATGATTTTACAGAAAGATCTAAGATATTTCAGTGATTCCCTTTACTCTGAAACACAAGTAATGGACGTAAGATAGCTCTATACCGTACAAGTATGTATTAAACAACATTTGAGCCACGTAAATTTAAAAGTACTCACTCATTCCTACAGTACGAGACAGGAAAATAGGTATGTTATTCCAAAAATGAACAGAACAGCCGGACAAAAATGTTTCTGATTAATATCCCCGAAATTGATCAATTACCGGCAGGTAATTGATCAATTGATCACCCTCAAAAAATTCAAAAAACATTTGGAAATATTCTTAACAGAAACAGGAAGAAAAGAAATACATAAATTTTAGAAGAATAAAAAAAAATTAGATGGTTCAATTCATATGAAGGTTGTACTTTCAGATGTTTGTTGTGTTCATTTTATATTGAGTGTATTTTATTCAGTGACTCTTTATTGTCCTAATTTATTGCTGTGTTTTATTTATACAAAATTGTAAATCAATAATCTTATTTTATTCCACTTTTAGATCTTTGCTATGTTTAATTCATATCGAATTCATTTTATTTAGTGCTATTGACCCAATTTATTGTAGTGTTTTATTTACATATAACTGTGAAATGTTTATCTAATTTTATTCAATATCTAGATCAGAATAATTTTGACCCTAATTGTATTTAATGGTCATAAATATTCTGTTTTTGATTGTTCTGTAATTGTTCTTTACCTACACACAGGGTGTAAACCTCAGTGGAAGTATCCGTTTATTCATCAAAGTATTCGTACCTCACATATTTCATTTTATATTTATGTATTAAAATTTAGTATTATTATTATTATCATTATTCACCACCGTNTATTCACCACCATAGTGTGCGCTGGTCAGGCCCTATCCCCCGAAGCCCCGATACATTCGAGAGGACGCTGGCGCGCCGTCCACCACCACCACCAAGGACCACTCCCCACACCGTAGGGTAAGTGGGTCCGAGAATCATGTGCCATGAGCAAATGCAATGAGCCAAGAATGACAGCCTTCTGCATCTGTCTGGCTGAGATTTCTGCCTCAGTGCGGCAAGCTGGCACCTTGCCTCTAACCCCTCCGAGCGGACACATTGTGGGGGCCCCTTCCGAGTTTGGGTCTACCGGGTGGTTAGCCCTGAAGACCCACGGCCGACACCGGAGGGAGAATAGTGTTCTCCCTCCCGGGTGCGCCTGGGCTGCCGGCCAAGTTTCGCACCAGTTGCTCGGGTAAGTGGTGGCGCAACTCACCAAAGGCCTAAGGTATTGGTGGCCTCCCTGCTATTATTATTATTTTTATTATCATTATTATCATTATTTCTACATCAAAATATTGTGAGTACGTTTATGCTAAAAAATATCAAACTTTATTATGGTGGGGCCACATTTCACCTATTGATATTAGTGATGCCAGTTCTCGAAATATAAATAGTCCCCTATCGTATGATGTGTTCTATTTAAAGTTTTTCCAGAACCTGGAATATAAAAAATACCTGAAATAACCTTCGTTTTTTGTTTCCTCAACGAAATATTACTTTCATCCAATACGCTTATAAAGCAAATATAAGGGTTCAGGAAGCAGCACTTATAAATTACTATTTTATTCCATTCCAGTAATTGACAAAAAAAAATAATACATTCTTGTGAACTCTATCAGTAACCCTGTGTTCGTTGTGAGTATTCTGGTTAGTTCTATAATCTATTGAATTAGCAAAACGTCAATGTTGCCACTGAATTACTCCAAACACTTATACAACTTTCGAGTGTTACTTCAAACAAAATTCAACGACCTATTGTGCAACAAATTTCATTCACTCACAGCCGGGTTTTACAATGTACTTGTAAGTGTTCTTTATACAGGTAGACGAACAACAAAAATTAGTAGTATTGACCCTTTACGGCCAAGAGAACTGGAGTAACTTTGTAATAAATATCCTTGTTAAAATAGCTCTATTCCAATAAAATCAAACGGCCGTAATAAAACATATCAACGACAATAAAATAGTGTGGTTGTAAGGTTAGAGCGAATGACTAAGTTATATACAGGGTGGGAAAAGTTATTACGATTTCATCTTTTGAAAGACATTTCTTGATCTGTTCTCTAGGTTTTTGTCTGAAGAGTAAATAAACTCGTAGAAGAATCGTGCAATTACACTCTGGACTTCGGGAAATTACCAGAGTTTAAGTGTGTATAATAAAAGACAGGTTGGAAAGTTATGAAATGTTTTATTATCAGTTATGTAAGGATGAAGACATCTTCCTTCACGAAGAGGCTATCTAAGGGATCGAAGGAGAACACAATCCTCGAATATTGAAGATAAACGAGGCTCCCCCAGGAGGTCAGTAACAAAGCCAAGCTTCGCCGCCTATCTCTCATAGAAGATTCAACTTCAAGACAACTAATTGAGTATTACACCCCAAACACAACGCATTCGTGATCCAACACCAGAAATTGCTGTTTCAAAGATTGAATTGAATTTCGTCTGATTTGAAGTTGGAAATCCGAAGTTATGGGTTAATAAAAATATTGTAACTGATTGTTCGAAATGGATTGTCAAGAAATTTAATGTTACATACCAAATTCCACGCAGGCGAAGCCGCGGGCAACAGCTAGTAATTTATATTCTTACTTCAAAAATAAAGTAACTGAAAAAATATGCCAACTGCACTAAGTAATGAATAGCTTCAAGAATAGAGTCATATTCTCTATAAAGAAATTTTGCAAATCGAACATAACCGTCAACGAAGTCTACCCTCACGCGTCTGCTCGCGTTCGGGTCGCGTTCTAGGCGATGGCGCTTCATTGCTTAGAAAATTACACAAGACCTTTGTGAGTTGTAGCCTATATGTTATTCTGATGTATGAGCTGTATTTTTATAATGTTTCATCCAAATCCGTTCAGTCGCTTAGGTGTGGAAGAGCTACAAAGATACATACATACATTTACCCATCTTCACAAACTTTTACATTTATAATATCATTATAGATTCAGATGAAAGGATCAGGGATAAAAAGCAATACAGAGAAGTGAAACAAACTAACCGTTTTGTCGAATGAAAACTCAAAAAATCTACACATATTTTTCTGTCAGTGTTTCGATAGCTATATTGAAATGGTTACATAACTTTTATTACTGAAGCGATTAGATAACGCTCGGAGTATATTCCTTTTTTTGGCGACTATCCATACGAAATAATAGATATTGAAAACTAAAAACTACATGCTTCAATAGCAACACGAACTGAAAAATGAAAACTAATCCAAAAAAAAATGCATTTTATTGCAAAACTGCGTGGGATGCTTTAAATTATATTTTTACTATGGCTCCACTATGGCAAACAGCTCCCAACCAAGTATTTATAACAATTGATATTTAGCAGCACACGCTTTTTTACAACGAAACTGATTTCCTCGAAACCATCTCAGGTATACCGCAGAAAAGCATTTTAGGGCCCTTGCTGTTTTCTATGTTTATTTTTGATTACCCTACTTTCTTATCACATTGTCGTGTACATCTATACGCATCTATACTTGTCTTCGCATAACAATGATACAGAAAGTTGTGTAGCCAATATAAACTCAGACTTGCATAAAACATTCCTATACTCGGAGCATCATGTACTGAAAATCAATCCAAATAAATCTCTGGCTTCATGCATAGGATCTCAAGGACAAATAGTTGAAACTCAAAGAAACTTCAGGCTCACTCTCGGTAACACAGACATTGACTGGGTCGACAGTGCTAAAAATCTTGGCGTAACCATAAATAGCTCCTTGTCTTTCCATGAACATGTGAAAAACATTTACAAAGTATCGTTTTTCAAACTCAAATCGCTGTATAGATTCAAGTATCAGTTATCCGAAACAATGAAACTCAGGCTAGTTAAAACTCTCATTTACCCCAATATTGAGTATTGTTGTTCAGTGTATTACAATTTTTTGCCGCAATACAACAAGGTGAAGTTACAACACATACAAAATGCTTGCATGCGGTTCGTACGCTGTATACCATATGGGGAACATGTCACACCATTTTTGTTAAAAATGAATGATCTGAATGTGAGGTTCAGAGTCCAATATTTGATAAAAATTTTTTTGTTTAAGATTCTCCAAACTAAAACTCCTAATTATTTATTTAGTTTACCAAGTAGGCATATGGTCAATTTGAGAATTAACTCATCCATCATAACTAAGCACAGTACTTCCAAATTTGAAGGATGTTTTTCTTATATTGCTCCTTGTTATCTGAATGAAATTTTACTCTTTTCACATGATAATATTTATCAATTCAAGAAATAAATAAAATCACAGCTACTTACTGCTCAGTAAAAATTCAAGATTCAATGTATGTTATCGTAATGAAATCGTTAAATTGACCAATAGAATGTTTGGAATATTATTAGTTATGAGCACCTCTATTATTGTATTGGCTTATTGTTTTCTTTTTCTTTTTTTTTTCTCTTCTCGAACAGAACAAAGAGCTTACTTTCTTAGATTAAAATATTTCAATAATTAATAGTTTTCAATTCAGTATCCACCAAAAAAACGAATGTGGTGAGTGCCGTGCAGTTTATACAGACCAAACCGGTAGAAATTTTGACGTAAGGCTTCGTGAACACGTTTGTTTGGACAAAAGATCTATAATGTATGAACATTTTCAAGAAACAAAACACAAGATAAGTAAAGATAATCTCGAAATTCTACACACATGTAGCGTTCATAAAATAAAGTTACCTTTTCATCACTGTTTCCCCGTACCGCTATATTTTCGCAGGCTGAAATTTTGTATGTAGGTTCGTTTTATATTGTAGATATGCAACAAGAAAGGTTTTTCAAATATTCCAACTGAGGCGCCCCCATTGGGGATGAAAGAGGCGCGTTTACATATGAAAATTAATAAATTGATGGATGTAGCCGTTACTACGTGGTGAGAGATCATCATGAAAATTGAGAAATGCAAATTTTCTATGTTTTTAACACTTTTATTCGTAACTAAAGTTGCTTCAGTTTCGTCCTATAAGGACATTTTCAAACTTTTACATTAAGCTACTTTATAGGACGAAACTGCAGTAACTTTTGTTACGAATAAAAATGGTAAAAAACATAGGAAATTTTCATTTCTCATTTTTCAATATGAAAATTACCTTTTCATCACTGTTTCTCTGTACCGCTATAATTTCGGAAGCTGATTTTTTTATGTAGGTTTGTTTTATATTGTAGGTGTGCAATAAGAAAGGTTTTTTAAATACGCCAACTGGGGGCCAACCGTGGGAAAAAAGGCGCGTTCATAAAATAAAGTTACCTTTTCATCACTGTTTCTCCATACCGGTATATTTTCGGAGGCCGACATTTTGTATTTAGGTTCGTTATATATAGATGTGCAATAAGAAAATATTTCAACTAGGGGGGGACGTCCATAAAACAAAATTATCTTTTCATCACTGTTTTTCTATGCCCTTAAATTTCCGGTGGGTGAATTTATATTTAGTATCAAGATCACACCGTTCGGCACAGGAGCAAGTCGCTAGTTCATAATATTGAAATGAGATATTGGAAATATATAAGGTATATAAGTTTTGTGTGTTATCCAAATGCATCGGATGGAGACTTTTGATAAAATACCAGTTGATCGGAAATTGAAACAAGTGATGATAATTTAACAAAATAATTGAGAATATATTTCATAATTCATATTGCAAAAGCAGAATGTATTCAATATAACCTAGATAGACTCTCGTTGCGATTTATCTATTGTCATGTTGTGTAATTGACAAATTCTAAGACACAGCACGTGCGCAAAATGAGGGAACCGTTATATGCAATTTGTAATCTGTCAAATCAGCGCCAAACTTAAAAAATTTTCAATAGCACTATATATGTATACAGCATATTCAATACATTTCTTGATATAATACTTCGATGGATTGGAAACAATTCAAAACTCTTTTTAGAGCATGTTACGAAAGCTTGTTTTTAAAAATATTAGTAACTATCAATTTATTGATATAACAGTTTAGCCAACTGATCTATCATGTTGACTAAAAATGATATTTCGAATTGAAGTATTATTGAGTAGTACATAAGGTATGTTTGGACGCCTAAACACATTTTTTGATGAGAGACAGATAATGATAGATCCTTAACAGATAACTTACCTTATATGCTAACAAAAGACCTGTTTTATTCAACATCCAGAATGGGCAATACAGAGTCATCAACAGAGAACCATTCTTATTTAGTAAATGCATCCCAAGATCTAGCGTCATTTTAGTTGGGCTATCATAGCTGTGGAAAGACCATACTGAAAACTCTTCTGGTTCGACACTTACATCTTTCCTACATGACCATTCCCTTTCCAAATAACTGAAGAGCTGAAAAAAATTAATCAATTGTGGTAAAAAGAATCTGAAAGACAAGGTGGCTGAAAGTACTGAATATCTCTATATCAAGTGGTGAGTAAAACTGGTTAAGTAGTTGGTCTATACCGATTCGGCGCCAAACGGCGGGAGTAAACCATCGATGGTCAGGTCGATGGCTAGATAGATGGCCGGGGTGAAGCCAAGAAGAGAGACCCTTGGGGGTGGTCTTCGCTTGGAAGTGCGATACAGAAATTGAGGTGAGGAGTACGCTGTGACGTGTAACTGAGTCTTCGATTTGGTCCTGGAATTGGACTTTGATTTAGTTCTTGATCCTGGCACACTTCGAGATCGCGCGTCGTTGGTGAGTTGTCCAGAGAGAGAGAGACTTTAGTGAGTTGAAGAGAGCAACGTGTGACGTAATCGATGTAGAGAAGGATGTGGAATGAGTATCGGAGATATTTAAAGAGCATGGTCCTCCTTGGGACTTCGCCTCACCCCTCGGGCCTTCACTCCTGAGCTCCATTGTCACGTACCAGTCACGTGGTCATCGCCAGCTGAGAGAAACTGAAATACAAAAATTTACCGGTATGAGAATCGAACCCAGGTCGTCACCGTGATACAAGTTGTCCTTAGCCTCTACGCCAACGTAAGATTTCGGAAGTAATTGCGAATTGTTGATATTCATGGCAGTTGCTTTGTCGGAGCAAAAACTGACTCATTTTCTATACTTAACTGCATATCCTGATTTCCGTAGAATTTTATGGAAATTGTGACGTCATTTTCATATAGAAGATAGGAAAATATCCTTAGAAATGGGAAGGAATTGATGTTTCATAAGAGGTGTGTGTGTAAGAGTGAGAAATACATGTGACATAATCGATGCAGAGAAGGATGAAGATGGTATCGAGGTGATACGTAGCCAGCGCAAGCATGACAGGTTCGGTGTTGTCGGTTGTGAAATAAATTGTTATTTATGGGGACGATGAAGTGTTGTAGGTTTTGAAATCAAGCATGAAGGGTTAGAAATACGACACGATAAAAATTCTATGGTGTCGTCTCATTACCATAGAATTGACATGTTTCAACTTGCGTTCCAACATGTCAGAATGACACTGAGTCGTATCTTCGTTAACCAAGTCAGCATCATCAGGAGAAGGAGGAGATGGCACCCAAAGGTGTCAAGAAGTTACGTGTTGTGGAGTTAACGTTCGAAGGTGGGGGAAATGAGAGAGCGGAGTATTCGACAATGATATTTTAAAATGCGTTGTTTTGCGTGCGTTCAGACCATTTTTGCGTGCGTTTCGACCGTTTTGCGTGCGTTTCGACCGTTTTGCGTGCATTTATTAGTTGTTGTTTTCTTTGTACACCATTACATTCAGTTACATTCAATATGAGATTTGGAGAAAAACGTACGTAGTTGGTAAACAAAAAATAGTAATATAATGGCATTCAGAGAATACAGACGTGAAGTAGAGGAATTTGAGAGACGTGTCCAATAATTAAGTAAAGATATTCAATTTTATGAGGAAAAGTAAAATGTTTTGAAGCAGTTGAATAATTTAGAAATTCAAGACAAAGTGTTCAATCGAAAATTATCTCAAACGAGATATCTGCTGCGGTGAATCCAGCTTCAGAGCGTGAAATCTGTCTTCATCGATGCTGAAAACAAATTTTGTACTTCTAACTGCAATAATAAATGATGTTTTGTATGTGAACGAACTGAATTTGGGTGAAATTCATGACAATATACGTGGAGGCTAGTGAATGTGATTATGGATGTGATAGAACATAATGGAAGAGCACTAAATCATCCTGATTTCTGAAAATATATTTCCACCGGACCACATAGCTGAGCCGCGCCTGGAATACCTACCAGAGAAAAAATAACGCTGACTTGCTTTCTGCCGAGAATTATTGAGTTGATTTGCCGTGACCTTTCATACGGTAGATTATCTCATAAACATGTTATATCTTGTTTATCGATGTCATTTATGTGCGAGGATATCAAAAACATAACTATCTATCTGCGAAATTTCACAAGTTGAATATACCTACACGCGTTGTGAATTTGAAGAGCTATGACAATACGACATGGATGGTTCCCACATTCGACAACAACGAAGGTGTCTCACCCTGTTTGTATCACATTCGCAACCGAACCAACTACAATTGCAGTTTTCGAAACGTAAATATTTTATACAAATGGATTCGTGATATGTTACCAAAATGAAAATGAAAAATAAATTTCCATTCAAAATGTTTCATTTCTTCTTCTTTACCTAACCTCACCGCCTTATAATGATATTCCCTTAACAAAAACGAGATTGAGACTAAAATGACAACGAAAAAACGACAATGACGACAAAACGATAACGAATAAACGCACGCAAAACGGTCAAAACGTACGCAAAACAACGTATTTTGAAATGTCATTGTCGAATACTTGGCTCTCTCATTGCCCCCACCTTCTGACGTTAACTCTGCAACACGTAACTCTCTGACACCTTTGGGTGCCATCTCCTTCTTCTCCTGATGATGCTGACTTGGTTAACGAAGATACGACTATTCGACTTAGTGTTCTTCTGACATGTTGGAACACATGGTAAAACATTAGACCCTCCTAGTCGTCATCGTTTCATCACCATACAATTTTCATCGAGTCGTATTCCTAACTCCTCATGCCTGATTTTAAAACCGACAACGCTCCACCGTCTCCTTAAACAACGGATATGCAACTAAATGTAATAATTTTGTTGGTTTTGTAACAGGAAATGTTTTCTGTGATAAAAAGTGTGGTTTGATATATCAATTAGGTTTTTGCAACATGTAATTTTTATGATAAGAATTATCGAATGTGGTTTGGAGATAGTACTGAATAACTGATTACTGAAAAATATTCGGGCTCAAAATTCTCACTATAAATATCTAGATTCGGACTATAAAACTGGTTGATTTACCGAAGAATCAACCCTAATTGATTCATTGATTCATGCCATAAGAATTATATCTACCAGATATAGGAAAACTCCACTAGTGGACTCAGAAGAAAAGAGTGTATTCTTACCTAAAAGGTGCACTGAAGTGAATAAAGAAAAATTAGAGAAATTCACTCTGAGGAATTACGAACTCGTATTCAGAGGGCATAGCGGACTGAAAATTATTTTTAAAATAGTGGAAATTTAAGGTTAGTAATTATTGAATTCAAGTGATATTTATGACCATGGCTGAAGATATGGGTGTGGTTAATGATAGTATAATTGACATTTTTCGAAAAGCATTTTCGAATTTGAAATCTTCCACAATTTCTCAACGTGAACATTTGATTAGATTATCTAATAAACATAGTCGATTGTCTAATAAGACTATTTCAAATACAAATGTGACTCATGGCATTTTTGTAAGATTTCAAACGAATTTATCACACTTGGAATGTTTCAGAATGTTGATTGTTTGCTTCAGGTGAATCATCTAAATGTTATATTTCAGAAGTAGACTTATCATATCCAGAACATTTACATGATTTGCACAGAGATTTACCGTTAGCTCCAGAACACAGAAAACCTTCAAAATCGAAAATATCCAACAATATGACAACCCTTTTTACGATAAAAAAGTATGTTTTGCATTACAGAAATTTAAAGCAGTATTTAGCGAATGGAATGTAACTCAATAGAATAGACCGCGTTTTGAAATTCAAACAAGCTGCTCGGTTGAAACCATACATTGACTTCAATACTCGCAAGTCCGAAATTTGTTGATAGAACTGTTATAGAGGAAAAATTGATAGCAATTTAAATGAGAAAGACTGAGATTATTTTTGATAAACCGTTATATATTGGAATGGCTATTTTAGACCATTCAAAAACTGTGGTATGATTTTCTTTATCGATACATGTTACTAACATTTGGCATTGATAATTTCTCTATACTGACACAGACAGCCTCATTTATGAACTTGTTTATGTTGATGTATATGCTCCTATCAAAAAAGATGGTGAAAAATTTGATACGAGTGATTATCCAACATAAAATATATATAATACAGAAAACAAAAAGGTTGTAGGGTTGATAAAAGATGAAAATAATGGTCATATAATGATGAAATTTGTTGGTCTCAGATCAAAAATGTATTCTTTTTTAGTTGATGGTGTAAAATGTACTTGAATAGCTAAAGGTGACTCTCTTAATGACAAACACAATCCCATTACATTTTACTTTGACCTGACTAGAGCATTCAATGCAGTTGACCATAATCTTTTATCGGACAAGCTGTATCGGATTGGTGTGCGAGGACAGTAAATAGGCTGCAAGAGTTCTAAAAGTTTCCTTATGGAGATTTACATGGAAAAACGGCTAAGGTCCATTCTGGCATTTTTGGTTCCTTTCAAAATCAAGCGTACGATGGAGAATTGAGCAGCGTTATCGCGGTTCGGAAGATAACGATTCGAGTGCGCTTGGAATGAAAACAATAATATACAAGGTGTGTGTGGCATTAGGAAAAAAACACGGCTGCCAGCGTTAAAGAAAAAAATATGGCGGCAATGTAACGGGCATTGAGTAGAGTATACATAATTCAAGAAAAAAACAACGTGGCAGTTTAACGGAACTGTAATATTTCATCGCGCGATCCCTCGATGTGTGTACAGGGTGTCTCAAAATACATCATTTGAGAAAAAAACATGGCGACAATGTAACAGGCATTCAGCGGAATATACAGAGTGCGTCAAAATACATCATTTAAGAAACATGCTAGTTAAACGGGGCTCTATCGTTTTAGCGTGTGATTGTTCAATGTATACAGGGTGTCTCATTCAAGAAAGAAACATGCCAGAAGGCCTAACGTTTCAATGTGCGATCCCAATGAGAAACATTTGAAACTGAGGCAATGGGGGTATTCAGCAATGACATTTCAAAATACGTCACATACGTTTTTTGTTTTCATGTTAGGTGTGAAAGGGGGGTAAAGAAAACACGCGGGAGCGTAATATTTGCCAACGTAATAGAAAAAAACATGGCTGCCATACAGGATATCTCATTGTTTAAAAAATCGAACATGGCGTCAATATGTACAGGGTGTCTTAAAATATGTCGGCATGGCTGAATTACAAAAATAACGGTATAATAGTAATAATGGATAAAAAATTGGAAAAAAGAAAGAACAAGGCTGCCAACGTAATTTAAGTAAAAGAGTTGACTTCAATGTGTACAGCGTGTCTCCAAATACGTCATTCGAGAAACATAGCAGTTTAACGGGATTCTATTGTTTTAACGTGCGACTCTTCAATGTGTACAGGGTGTCTCAAATTAAGTCATTCAAGAAAAACATGGTAGTTCAACAGGACTCTATCGTTTCAACATGCGATTCTTCAATGTGTACAGTGTGTCTCAGAATACGCCATTTTTGAGTTTAGTCATTTTCATCCTCGTAGCGGAACCATGTGAAATACCCAACTCGAGTTAGATATGACGTGTGTAAGAGTAATACGATGCAATATGTATGTGTATATGAGGAAGACGGTGATGACGTCATCAAGGAGTAGAAAAAAATCAAATATGGTGACATACGCCGAAAGGGCACTAAGGCACATCTTCGTTAATAATAATCGCATCGCCACGTACAGCACGTCAAATGGTTCCCTCAATAGAAGCTATTATTATTATTATAATTACGTATCTATGCTTTGTTATTTCAATTGATTAAATGTAATGAATAAACAAGTCGGATTGCTTGATTTTTCAAATAAGTCTACAAATAAGAAGTCTCTTGTTTGAGAAGAATAGACGATGATAATTTAGGAAAACCTATGTTTATGTTTATCAGTTATTGTGTGACAAGGTAGTCTGCTTGCTGTTTGTATTGTTTGTCTATCTACGAAATTTATCTCAACCAATAAGAAGTATATTTTTGTAATGTAATGTGTAGTGATCAAAAATATTCCTAATTTTTATCAAATTTCAGCATTGAACTTAATTGATGATATCTACTTATCTCTGGAACACACTCTTTATGTAAAATAGCAATAGTATAATGTCTTTTACCTGTGAAATTTTCAAAAGATTGGAATAATGAACAAGATGGGGCTTGATATCGATCCCTGCGGAACACCTTTCAGTACCAAAATATACGTTATTTATTTTTCCATCGCAGCGAAATTTTATCGAAACGATTTGTTTGAGATTATCCAGAAATGACGAGATCCCTTCAAGAGGTATTTCAAGTAAGCCAATACTGGCAAGAGTTCCTTATGATCGGCATAGTTGAATGCCTTACTCAAAGCATTATCTTCAGTACAGTCTGTGCAAGTTATACTTAGCTCTGCAATTTTATAACACGAATTGGGGTACATGGGTACATTGGAAAATCATTTAATATGATACGCACGTCCCCCATTATACAAAGGTAGTATCTCACATTGAACGTCATCAATAAAATCGTTCCATTTGAAATAAAATTGACGTCTCTTTCTGGTTTTTTGTCAATTTCCGAAGTTGATATATTAAGCATAGAAACTTTTCAAATTGACATCCTTCATAAATGAGCTAACTTTTGTTTAAATTGAAGCTTCTAGTGCATCATATTGTATTCATAACAATTTCACAGTGGAAAAGAATTATTCTTCACGTTCTTCTACCGTTGTCATAACCTCGCATCAAAAAACTAACGGACCCACCGCATTTCCTGAGAAAATTTTCATCTTGTAAATAAGTTGCGGGAATACGTGAGCAGAATCCTCAACTATCACGGCCTGTATGTACATTTAATAAGATATCTTATCTTAAATAGGCAACATAGGCTCGTTAACTCTTGTTTTTCTTTAAAGAGACGTATCAATCCTGTTGTCATGATGCAGAGCATGAGATTTGTGAAACCCTTGCTTATAAGGTGTGGAGAGGTTTTGTTGCTCTCTGTTCGACTTCATATTTATCATTTGTATTTCAATTTTGATTGTATACGAAATATTTAAAATTGCCATGATTTCCAATGCTCTCGCAGCTATGAATATTTCTATTCATTCTAGATGGGAATCTACATACAGTGTGTAAAAGCCAAATGGAATAAATTCAGTATTTCGGTACTGTACATATTTTTAAAATATCCCGAAACATGTCAAATTGAAATTATAATTTGACATACTTCAACGGCAAAATGCTACCCCTACCTTCAACCCCCGTCGAATGACAGGTACAATCCCAAATTTTTTAAATGGAAAGTATAGTCTTGTGATATATCGTTTGAAAAGTCTCTTCTTTCTCTATTCAAAAATGTTATCGGTTTCAAGTTTTATTGCAACAATTAGGATGAAATAAATTAAAATCTTGTTGTTACCGAAAGTCGATAAAATACACTCAAAATGTATTGTAATATATTCGAAACTTATTTCATGTTGCGGTATTGATAATAAGAAAGTAAGCAAAAACCATAGCAATGTTCTTTTTGGATGGTATCCTTTAAAAAAACTGTAAATAATTTCCGTGGCAGCGTTACTTTGAAACGCCTTGTCAAATTTTTTTGTATGTTACAACAGTAGCTGTCAGTATTTTAATTTAGGTTTAAAGTTCGTTAACTTCAAGTC
>WOGR01006417.1:0-13094 GCA_015342045.1 Leptinotarsa lineolata | reverse complement strand
ATTTAAAAAAATGACCGTGACGTCATTACTCGAACGTAATTCACCCTGTATATTAGATTATTATTTTAAAATACGGTAAATTAACATCATAAATCGACTTGTTTCAGGATCATTTCTTAAAATGACCTGTTTAGCTAAAAATGAATTTGTTCCATACTTTACGGACACAGTGTATATTCTATACTACACCTTCATACACACACATATGAGTATGGGTATACCCATACTCATATGTGTTTGTTACTAATATTTTACTGTTATTTGTATTTCAGTATAATTTCTCATACCCACAAACAAGTGGAGATCTCCACTTCGTGGGTCTAACCTGATTTATTCACTATTATATACTTTATCTATTTGGTGAATAAATATTATTATTATTATAATGCAGCTAAACATTACAATCAATCACTCCGTGAGTTTGGATCTTATACAAATATACGCATCGCTTTCACTTATTACATTGAAATATTATATAATCTTATACCACTCTTCAGGATATATACTCATAGCTTACTTTTACTGCCACTGCCAAGGCTTGCCTCGTTGGGTACTATGTATTTATTTACCACTGAATGTCTTCTTTCTAATGTATTTTTTCAATGTAAATTTGAGGTAAATGAGTAGTATTATTTTTATTATTCAAAAAAAACGATGAGAAACTTTGAAAAAAGACTGAAGACCTACATCATTATCTAGTTTCTTACCCGATTCCGACTTTTGCGTTATAAAAAAGAATTTTCTATAACATTTGTGCATAAATTGTCTGATCTTGTCCTGACAGTATCACTGTTAACTCGATATTTTTGTCATTGTTTGATTATTGCCATTTTCAAGTTGAGTTGAAAAATAGCCTTGGCTGATACTCCGTCTATTCACCTTTATACTGAAAGTTGTTTTCATTTACTTTTCTTGTCTGTTTCAATTGTACACTTATGGTGTATGAAGACGTATTATCATCATCATTATTATTTTTTTACCGTAGCATGCGCTGTTCTGGCCCTATTCCACGATGCCCCGATACATTCGGGAGGTAAGTGATCATATGGTCCAAAAACCATGTGCCCTGAGTAAACGCAGTGAGCCAAATATGACAGCCTTCTGCATTTGTCTGGCTAAGATTTTTGCGTTAGTTCGACAAGCCGGAATGATTTTGAGATTGGAGTAGAGAGGGCATCATTCCGTCAAGGACTACAATAATCAAAACAACCATCTTGACAGAGTGGTCTCGATAAGGTCTACGAAGTTCAAAGAGGATCTCGATATTTTGTCCGTTTTTTCTTCCCTCTTCGGACGATATTCTTCTCACGAGGAGCTGATAATTTCACAACAAATATCGTCTTGCGCTTGTGGTCGAGAAGAAATACATCAGGCTTATTAGCTAGTATAAGCCCCAGGGTGTGGAACAAATAGTTTCAAAAAATTATAAACATTCGATCTTGTTATTGTTTTTCATCATGATCTCAAAAAATTGAATGCGTCTATCAAAGTTATTTTCAAGAAGTTCCTGGACTCAAACAGCTTTATACGGATGCAACTTTTTTAGTGTCGCAAGTATGGTTGAATAGTGTATTTTATCATGTAATAGTCTCTGCCGTGAACTGGTATGAGGGGTCCTCTTTAGACGCTTGCAGAACATCCAATTTGTTTGCTTTCTACCACTGGTTCTCTACTGCTTTTCAGGAGCTCTCTCACATGGCTGGTTCTCGGTCGGGATATTTATCGTTGAAAGAAGCACGACAATTCTAAGATGATTCTCAATTATTATTCGTTTTTTCACTCAGTTTCATGTTAAAAAAAAGTAAAACTGAATAATAATAATAACATAACTTGACTGCAATGACCAAACTGATACCGTATACATGTGACCTTTACAACTCAAATACTTTAAGTTTGAATGAGATACTGTTGATGAGAACCAGCAAAGTACAAGAACCGGTGACAGTCTTCATCAACATGTTTTACCAGACTTAATGGTTAATATAATGAAAATTTGAAATATTTGACACTTACTAAACGCCACTCATTTCAGAATATTGATATGATTGAATGAAGAACTAATAGAACTTTCAAATGATGGAATAACGTTCCTATTTGGAGGAGAAATCATTGATAACGCTAATACCGATGATGTGAAAAATATAAAGAGAATCTGATAGAATGCGCAGTTGAAATCAAAAATCGAAAAGTCTCAGGATTTACCCTCCAGACAGGGACTCATGACATAACCAATTTATTCATTCCAATAAGCATTTTACTGGAGATATCAAAAGTGTTAGAAAAAAATAGTTGATCATCAGTTGAAAAATAACCTGAATGAAAACTCATTTCCACCTCCGACACAATCTGGCTTTAGGAGATAACATGGTTGCACTACCATGTTGCTGCATGTGGTTAATAATATTTTCAGAGATTAAGATAACGGTTTATGTACTGCCCTGATACTTTTCGATTTCAGTAGGGCATTTAACACTGTAGCATATGGAAGTACCCTGGCTATTCACCACCAAATGGTACTAGTTGACCATCTGGGAAATGATTATTCACAATCAAAATTTGCAACAAAGGTTTTTGTTTTTTTTTTTTTATTAGACCTTCTCTTCTTTTGTTCACTACCTTATTCTGTGAATTTCGATGCTAGCGAACCAAGCTGACAGCAGCTTCATAAGAATATATCATATTTCCCATCTACCAATTTTCTAGAGTCTTTGAAGTCCACTAGATACTCTTCAGGACAACAGGAGGATTGTTCCGAATTCTTGGGGTTCTTGTTGAATAATCTTCATGAACAGAAAATAGCAGATTCAACGCTCCCGACCGCTCTGGATTGAAAGATTCCGTACAGTCTATCTCGTCTTGTGTTCGTAGATATTTTGCTGGAAAAATCCTCACTAATTCAGTTTGTAGTACATGTTTAAGAGTTGGCAAAAAGGTATTTGACTTTCTGGAACTTCGACTAGCGTTTCTTACTAGGACTGATAATCAGTCCGTGCAAAGCTTGTTGTTAAATCGTATGAAAATAGAACTTTTAACGGGTGATAATCAAGTGTATTGCCAAATCTGCGCAAAAATAACTAACTATTATAAGACAAATATAGCTGAGGCAACAGTCAATCTTATGATGACACTAATAATCTTCCAACATGACTCCACCTCAAACAGATGCACCAAACTTCTACGAAGGTTTGACATATATGAACACTTTAATCCAGCAAACCACTATTATAATCTTCAAGCAGTAATTGTTCACTGTGGTTCTGGCGTTGAGTCTGCTCATTTTTACGCTTTGGTCAAGGATGAAACGGACTGGCTTAAGTTTGACGATAGTCGTGTCACAAAATTTTCTGGTGATGTTTTGGATTCATTGGAGCCTCTAAAGACACCCTACATTTTGTTTTATGAAATACAGGACATTGTCAGATCAAGATATTCAGATGAGGTGGTGCTGCAGATTTTCCCGGGTTTTCCTGCAGCTACAAAAGCAAATGCGCCACTGGAATCACTCGAGTAGCTCCGGATCGCCAATTGATTTTTTGTTGTTTCATAATTTGTATTACTTTTTGAATCTTCAACAGATAAAAATCTCCTGTACTATACCTATATTCCATAATGTTAAACTTGTGTGGGGTTGAGTGGTACAACGTAATTTTGAATCATTGATTTGAACTTCTCCTTCAATGTCAGCTCTAGGATCAGAATTGATTTTCCAAATGTAAAAAATCTATTTTTATCATAAATTGACGAGAATGGAGACAAATAATGATCATCATTATTATTGCGACCATACTGTATATCACGGTCTGTTGTGAACAATTATCTCCAGTACTATCAAACGTCAGTATTAGTTCCCATACATTTTCGAGTCGTTTTTGGTAAGATTTATTATCAAGCACGACGGAGCCAACATGACGGCTGAGCTCGAAATACGCTGCAAAAAGTAGCGCAATAAAATCCGGAACATTTCTATATACAGTTCTCCAGTCGATAACTTCCACCCGAACTCGTTCGGAAGAGGCTGCTGGCGACAGCTTTGCAGAGCTATCTACTTCAAAACGCAGGCATACGATAATCAAAGATATCTCTCGAAAGCTAAATTGGATAAGAGGGTTTAGGAATGATACCACAGGTATCAAGGAGTTTCTGGGTGATAAGCGCAGAATAAATCCAAGTTTCACGAATTGAAGTCGACAAGTTTATGTTCTACTCTTTATGGCTTCAATTCTCCTGTTTTACTTCGAATTTTAGTGTGTTCATGTTCTGTCGGTTGATCTGACGAATTAAAAGTGATCAGCTCTGTCTATCTTCATTATAATAGTAATGAAAATATACTTTATTGTTATGAAGAATGAATCTTGTGGACAAGTCTTGTGGAAAATAAATATAAATGTAATTATATGAATACAAAATGTGAATATAACAAATAATAGTTTAAAAAACTAAAAAAACACGCTTTGATAGCAAACCAAACTAAAAAATAGAAAATAGTTTTTGATAACAAAGAGTTTATATTATGGTAGTAGAAGATAGAAAAATCATTCATAGTGAATCACCTCAAAATAAAATTATGATAAAATTTAAGTTATCAACAGAATGAATTAATTCAGAGTAAAAAGCGTGGGGTGCTTGATATATTAAATATTACAATCATTCTATTGGTAATTATTTATTTTTCAGTCGTGGAAGAAAAGGACGTTATATAATTGTATTGATGACGTCAGGTATTGATGTTATATGTGTAATGATTCGTTGTATATTCTCAGTCTCTTTTCGACGTGGACAATTAGTTGGGAATTCCTACGCGAAGAGGTTTGATTAAATTTGAGAATAGCCGTTTGTCAGCCCCCCTGCTGGTCAGCCGAGGAAGGCGATTGCCTCGTTACGTTTTATCTACGACGGGCATCTCTAACATATGGGATCTTGATAATTGTCCCCGAGTGCGTGGATGAAATAAAATCAACCATCGCGTCGCCAGAAGCCCAGTAACTACTCTTGATGGCCTCTAAGTTAGCTCGTATCGCAGCTTAGTCAGATGATTTTTTATCTTGTACAAAATAGAGTATGTGTAGGGTTGAGAACTGTATAATAATAGATGAAGAAAAGATCTGATACATCTGGAAGTTGTGGCAGCATTATAATTCGTCTAGTTCGGAGGAGAGACGATAGAATTTGCGAAATTAAACATCACCTCGCCCAATAACTACTCCTGATGACCTCTAAATTGGCTCGTATCGCAGCTTAGTTAGATGATTTTTTATCTTGTACAAAATATAGTATATTCATACGGTTGCGAACTGTATAACAATAGATGAAGAAATTATCTACTACATGTGGAGTATGTGTGTAGTGTTGCAAAATGCTTGCAAATAGATAAAGAGATAATCTGCTACATCAGAGGAAGAATGATAGAATTTGCCAAATGGATGCATCCAGTTATGCTTTTATTGGAAATTGATGGATATTCACAAAATGTTCTCTTGGACGATTCTTCCCTGTGGAAATGAAATATTTTATGATCTATGAATTACGAACATCACAAAAATTACTGAAGGTATTAGTATTTAGTACGTAGATGGGAAATTCTTGTGCTTATCGAAATCTAAATGAAAGAAATATGGATATTCCGGTACTGGTGGAACCTCCAAGACTTTTTCCGAAACTGTTGAAAGTTGATGAAGAGCTGTAAATGATTTTTGAAGATTCCTTTTCGGATATTGGACTTTTGGTGTTCTATAATGAAACAACAAAAACTCAATAGAGCTGTTTTTGAATATAAAAAGTAAGATTTTAAAAAAAATCTCGGACACGTCGATTTCTAATTAAAATGTGACACCTTTCAGACTAATCAGATTTTTTGTAGTACGCACCCCCTCTGATGTCTCCAAAATCAGAGATTTTGGAGACATCAGAGATTTTGGAGACATCAGAGCAGATTTCATTATGTAGATCATTAGTGTTGTTTTTGTGCCATAAAATTATAGTGTCGTCTACAAATAAGGTAAATTCACCCTCTATGTCGATGGTAGTCAAGTCGTTGATATAGAGGAGAAATAAGGTAGGTCCGAGTACTGAGCCTTGTGGTACTCCGTCATATATGTTAGAAACATCAGATACTGTTGTATATTTAACCCTCTGACATTAAGGAACATATCTCTCGGGTTTGATGATGTCCAAAATGTTCGTGAAAAAAACGTATGTCAGAAGTGTTATATTAACACATCATATCCTCTGAAACCCACAACCAAATACCCAACTCTCCGACCCAGTCCCATTTATTCTTATTGATGATCAAACTCGACCCGAGCGAAGTCAAAAAAATGACGTTACTCGATCTCCCGTGGTTATATTCTCGCTAGCGCACATGCACGCACGAATTGACGAAATTAGAATCCTTTTCCCGAGGCCCATTGGGACTAGACTGCCTGGCGTGGGCGTACCAAAGCCGATAGGGTTATCCCTCATCCGCTGCCTCTCTTCGGTAATCTGTAATCTGTTCTCCGGAGACGTGTCACCGTCAACCGGTTAATACCGATATACCGTTCACGAGGGGAGAGGATTATTATTTGCAAGCTCCGGGTATAATCATTATTATTAATGTTTGTCGCCGTCGACTTTTGCGGTTTGAAATCGCTACATCGCGGGGAAATGTTTCGTGGTTGTGGATTTGCGCGTGAGTGTTCATCTTTTTGTTCTTTAACCTTTATAGATCATCGAAAGCAGAGGAATCTTTATTTTTTGTTAGGTCTGTCGGAAGACAGACCACTCATTCTTGGTCACAATAAAGGACCTGACTCATTTCTGCCATCACTGTCAGCATAGCGGAAGTCCTATCACCGCTTTGTTTTGATCTGCAAGGTGATGAAAAAACATTAAGTTCAGTTTGGTGTATCAAATGAAGGCTTAGGATTGACAAGAGATCCTCTAGCTTATGTCTCACACGCTCCATCAAGAAATACGGATAATTTCTGGCCAAATTTTCAATTATGTATGGCTCCATAGACTTCTCTGAAACCATCTTCAATAACAGGCTTTGTCTGTTGCGAATGACGGAATACATTTTGTTTTATTTGTCTTCAACACAGTGTTTTCACACACTATTCATGACATTGTCTTCCTCAATATGATGTCCTGCCCTGAATCCGGCAAACAGCCCAATACATTGGACGGTTGTGGTTCTAAAAAAGCAATCCAGTAAAGTTGATCAACGATAACCTGGTGAGGATTATGGAATGAAAGTCGAACAATATTTTGGTGTTCAACGCTACTACACTGATGAAGTTATGTCTGCTGTGGAAATGCCTGATTCTGCTCCATACTGAGAATCAGTATCTCCAGTACTTCCCCATGGAATGAACCTCATTTCCTTTTGCTTCCAATAGCATAGTGCAAATTTGAACCGTTCTTTAATCAAACAATAAACTTATCTTTCAGTTATAAAGTAAATCAAGTCATCTATAGAGAGTTGGAGTTTTTCCTCTTCCACTGCTACTTTCAAGGGCAGCATACTTGGCAGATTTCCAGAAACACATCCAGCTCGTTCTAGAAGTACGACAATCAAAACCATTACGTATTACCATATACATTATATGTATATGTATGCATAAATATTCAGATTGTTCTACTAATATTTAGGTCAACACTTATGATGGTCAACACTTAATGAAGCTTCTAACCCCAAAAGATCTGATCGAAACTACAAAGTGCGTCTGGCTACTGTTGACTCTGTGCATTTGTGTTGTCATCTAAGTATTGCTCTTCCTTGCATTTGATTGGGCTGTACTGGTGAGGGCTGGAGAGTCAAAAACGTATGTCCGGGGTTTGTTTGAAACTTCAGGAGTTCTATTCTTGTTGTATAAGCAGTGATAATTTCAAATTTCCTGTTCAAGATTTTCTTATATAAATTGAGGCGAATCCGACCAACTAGGTCACTTTAGAAAAACCGCAATGGTGCGTTGCACTAATTATAGTTGAGATCATTATTTTGCAGTGCCAATCAAGGCGTGAACATAAATACACACTCTCGGCGAAAGAGGTCATAGACTGCGTTTGTGCGTGCAGTAGATGGTGTTTTTGTAAAGATTTAATCAAAGACGTCTTTATAGCGATTAGGCTGGGCGCCGACTTGACGCTTTTTACAAATTCATTTTTGAAAAATTGTTTGACAAGAAGTTGAAATATTTTCGTAGCAGAACCTTGAAATAAGTATAATAATATGTTGCTATTTGTAAGTTTCGTAGCATGTTTTATAGATTTTTCTGCTGATATTTTCTTATAGCAAAAAATTAAAATCTATTCCGTAGTTATATCGAGGAGTCTGACGTTATTATCAGTGAGAAAGAAAAGTCAAAATGTCCAAATTTTGAACAAAAAGGTTGTGACGGCAAATATAATGTTCATAACGTGCGTCAAATTTGAAAGTTGACAATGGAAATATTTCGAAAATGAAATAGATAATGAAAAATGAGTAAATCCTATCTTTTGATCGAAACTTTCATGTACATCCTGAACATTTTCGGACTAATCCAACTGCACTCGTCAACACTTTTTTGACGCAGATCGTAAGACGCTGGTTACGTTCCACAGATTTCAATTTAAAAAAATCAAGGGGTGACAAATCTGGTGAACGTGGAGGCTTTTCAACGGTCCCTCTTCTCCCAGTCACTTGCCGTGGGAAGTGTTGCTCTATAACACTGTGGCATAATCATACGGAACAACACCGTCCTCTAGAAATTTCATATGAACTCCATTCAATAACCATTTGAGATCGATGCACAGATTCACGAAAAATGTGGGTAACATATATTTCCACGTATATATATATCATGTCTTTTTTCAAAACTGCGCCTAGACCAGTATTTATGATTCCTATTTCATTCATTTGATGATAAAAACACGAGACTGAAAAAATTGACAATTTTTAGTTGCTTTAATGAAAACAAATCGTTTATATATGTTCCCAAAAGTTTTTTGCATTCAGCAATAAAACATATTAGCTTAATTAATTTAGGTCATGAGGCCAAGGTAGGTTTATTGTCAAAGGAATGTCAATCAAATTATTTCATCAGTTTTCCATTTTGTGAACTGATGAAATGATGATGATATGAAGAGTATAATATTCAACAAAGCTAGGCTGAAGTTTTGGAATAACTATAGGCTTTCATGTCATGTATTCCTCAACTTTAGGTGAAAATGCCAATTCTATTAACACTTTAACAGTGTGCATTACGAAATACGTAGCTTATCGAAATATTGGTTATATCAACATGCAGGTAGTTCCTTTCGCTTGGAATTTAAGTTTAAACCGTTTCCATGATAGCGATCTCTTTTATGATCTGCTTTGATATTGTTACACTCAATCAACCCTCGATACATTTCAAATAGGGGCGACAAATCTCCCAAAACTCTTTCTTATACGGCTGATTTCAAGTTCGCCTATATCATGAAACAAGTTGCGATATATCATGAATCCAACAAGGAGTTGTTCGAGTTTAGTCAGGTAACAAACGGAATCCGTTACTAGTTGGACGTTCGGAGTTTAAGTGTAGTAGAATTTTGTTGAATGAATCAAATGAGTAAGATGAGAAAAAAATTGCGATCTCAACATTTCATCATCTGCCCAGGAGCATTCTAAGGAAAAGTGTCATTCCTCTGATCACCTTTTCGATGATAAGGCTATGCTTCTTCTCTCAATAATACAGTCTTTCATGCAATATGATTGGCATAGATTTATTGACAACTCAAAACCAAGTTTGAAAAGTGCCCCAAATATAGTTCAATGGCTACTCAACAAAGATGAGACAATAGTTAAAGCACCAGCGCAGCAAAGTGGCCATACATATATTTTATTTTGTACTTATATGATAGTAAAGACAGATTTTCATTTATTTCAATTGGATAATTATAAATTCCTGCATTAGAAGCCAATCTCTAATAGAAACAAAACCACAACGCTTGCTCTATCTACAGTGTCTCTCTCGTTTCGTTGGAGGAATTGAAAATACTCTTCAGGCAAATAAATGGTTTTTTACGCCTTCACCGATGCACTGCAGGCTTCTGAACCCACTCCACATGAATCCATGGTTAGATCGGCATATTTTCCTCACAGTACAACTACTCTCGAGATAACATGAATAAAGTGACACTGAAGAAAGTCCGTCGTATTGGAGTAGTACTTATGTATCACTTCTTCTTTGATATCTATTTAGTTGTCGACAATAACAAAGCTGTAGGGTCAAGGCGTCATGTAGGGAGAAATATTAAAATTTCAAAAAAGTGATCACATCAAATCATTTATGAATTTCATAATCACATGTTTGTGTGTAATGGAAGAAGCAGCAGCGAGCATTCCTTTCAATATTCATCAGACAATTAACATGCAAGCAGAAAATATTTGTAAACATATGAAGATTCTGATTTTCGGCCCTAGAATTCATCTCAAAACAAACAGGAGAAGTTTGAAGTTTACGTAAAAGTCGTCTGAACCAGTTGAATGGAAACGTTTTGGTAGATATACTGATGGGTCCAAGATGGACTATGTGAGTGCCAAGTCAAAAGAAAATTGAACAATATGAAGAATTTCATGTCCTTTCGAAAGAGGGATACTTCTGTCTATAGAATAGAATATTTCTGTAGACTCTTGAAAAGACATACAAAAGTCCGACAATTAAAATTCTATCAAATATAACTGAAATTATATGCCAGGGTAAAGACAAATGATAAGGTGGACAGCCCATTGCTGAACGACTTGAAGGACTTTAACTGGAAATTTACCATAGAAAACTAACCGTAAAATTAATAGATTAGTCAGGGAGTACTGATTATTGAACCGCCAAATTTGCAAACTGCAGAACATTCTGCGTTTCAATACAAGCTAAAATGTACAGAAGCGCTTGGAAATAATAGATCATGTCGTATGTATAGTTTTTGTTGACCTTAATATTGGTTTTATATCGTGTTTCTCTATGTTTAACATAGCTCTTCCCTTCAACAGCCTAGCTAGGTGTGAGCCACAGTAAACCCTTGTGGGTTTCAAACTCGACCAAATAAACCCAGCTTCTTAACGAAGCCGATAAGTTTGTATGGTGAGTGATCTTTCAGGTCAGATGGTAAGAGTGTGGTCCTACCAAACTCTGAAAACCTGATTCGCTCCACGGCTAGGCAGACACAAAGTATATTCTCTGATGTTTCATCATATTCCAAACAGAGACGACACACGCTGTATTCCGACAGTCCGAGTCTCTACATATGATGATTCAGATGACAGTGACCTGTAAGGAGGCCTGTTAGATATCGTAGTTCATCCCTACTAAAGTCCAACAACTTTTTGGTTTCAAAGGGTGAATGAACGCCTTGGAGTGAGCCAATCCTGGAAGATTTTGCCAAAAGTCTTTGAAACTTCTTGCTATCCGGGTGTTCGATGTTTGTTTGGCAAAGCCTAAAGCAATGCCAATGACAGGTTCTGGCCCGATGAAGCTACTTGCAGCACCCTCCTTTGCAAGGGAGTCAGCAGCCTCGTTGCCTTCCAGGCCAGTGTGGCCAGTAATCCAGACCAGAGACAATTTTTTAAGTCTTCCTATCAAGGAGAGTCTTTTTGGCAATTTGCTACCAATTTAGACGTTGCTCGGTAGGAGTCAAGAGCTTCCAACGCCGCTTGACTGTTCGAGAATATTTTTATTGACTTGTGTGTGAGGTTGGATTCTACCAATTTCTCCGCACACAATTCAATAGCAAAGATTTTCGCTTGGAATACAGTCGCATAGGCCCCTAGGCAGGTTGATATCTCTGTCCTGGGTCTGCAACTGAAAACACCTGCACCAGAGCCTGATGATATTTTTGATCCATCTATCTACTCTTAATATTTCTTTCTCCTGGAGGATTCAGTCCTCTCCACTCGGGAAAAGTACTTCATAAGGCAGTTCGTAGTTAACAGTTTGAGGCATAAAGTCAAAGTTCATTCCCAGAAAGCTGTGACTTCTACCTTCCAGCAGTCTAGTGAACTCTGCATAATATTGCTTTGTGCAATTGGCGATGTGCACAAGTCTGTATGCAGTCCATCTAGCTTCTCTCTCCAGAGAAATGTGGAGAGGAGGTAGTTCTAGGAGGATCTCCATGGCAACTTATAAACTGATTGAGATGTGATCAAAAATCTCAGGGAACAAATTTAGCCCAAAATTCAAATTCTTACCGAATTATTGATTCCATTTATATCATTTTTTATGAAAAAAAAGAATACCAATCACTGGCGTCATTTTTTCGCCATCGTACTTGCATCTTTGAAAGGCGAATAAGAAGCGGTACTTGACATGTAACTATTTTTGGGTTATTCATTCGCAGATTCATTTGTAAGAAAAATTTTTATCGAAAGTTATTGGGTCCTATTATTAATTCAGTCTTCGCCAATCGTGAATTTTATATTGGATTCACTAAAGAGATACTTTTGCCCAACATTTCAGCTAAGTTCAGCTTGTTTTTTGTACAGTCTTTAATTTCGTTGTTTTTTCTCCTTTGTTTGTCACTTCGCAATGAATTATTTTTGTCGAAAGGCCACGTCTATGCCATTTCATTTTGATGGTAAAAAATGAACGCCTTTATGTACAATGAACTGAATTGTAGGCAAGTCACGTTTCTCTTGCTTCATCTCCATGTCTTTTTCGTTACAAATTATGTATGCAAAATAGTCAATTTGTAGAGTATAAATCTTTTTTGCTCACGTAGCCGACTATTCGTTTCAAACAAATTGATAGAGTAGTATTTTATATGCAAATAAACTGCTATGCTATCAAATCGAATTAGTTGAGAGATAGTAAAGTATCTTCTAATTTTTTGGGTATGTAATCTTCCGAAATCTGAAAAATAAACAAAGTTGAACCAAACGGAAAGTTTAATCTTCCTCTTGAAGATGATCATTTGGTGATTGAAACACGTGTCGAGGTGTTAAAAATAACGGTTTGGTGTTGGGATAAAACTCCAGTAAGCTTCATTACTACATCGAAGGTTCCAAACAGTGCATCACAAGTATAGTTCAAGTGAACGAAATAGTGCAACCTACCTTCCTACAGCTCCCCTTTAATAATATAGTTAGGGAGCTAACTGATTTC